>JADRCD010227501.1:7647-35442 GCA_019843815.1 Montemys delectorum
TAGTAGCTGTCCTGTGTGCAGTGTGCATGTCTGTCCTCTGCAGTGCAGGCAGGCTGACGAGTAGCTGTCCTGTGTGCAGTGTGCATGTCTCCTCTGCAGTGCAGGCAGGCTGATGAGTAGCTGTCCTGTGTGCAGTGTGCATGTCTGTCCTCTGCAGTGCAGGCAGGCTGACGAGTAGCTGTCCTGTGTGCAGTGTGCATGTCTCCTCTGCAGTGCAGACAGGTGCTGTTCTCATCAGGCTCTGACGTCACTGTTGGGTTTCTTTCCTAATAACATGAAAAGTCTATGGTCTGTTCATGCTGTCAACTTTTGTGAAGTAATGTTCTAAGAAACAGTCCTATGGACACAGTTATGTCATTTCTAAGGGTGTATTTGATCCATGGTGACACAATGCTAGTATCTTTTATGCAGGAAAAAAAATTGGCATCATTGTACTTCAGAGTAGCTGGTTTTTGTTTGGTTGGAGGTTTGGTTTACATTAAGTCTTATAAATAGTGAGTAGAATAACTAATAAGGTTTCTGTAATTAACTTATCTCCTAGGAAGCTTAAAGCCAAATTTTTAATCACCAAAAATTAAATTTGTGAAGTGTGTCACCTTTATTTTATAACTGCTACCCTTGTTTCCTTCTCTGTTGTAATTGTTTATCTCTTATTTTTAATTTATTACATCGCATATTTTATACATTTAAAGAGACTTTTAATCCTTATGAAACGTAGAGGTTCCAAAATAATTAGAAGTTAAAGTGAGAACTTAAGGGAACCATAGCTAGCCAGGTTTCCTTTTTTATCCACCAGACCACTCTTGTTACCATTCTCTATCTCTAAATTAAAATGTATGCATGCTCACTGCTAATGATTCAGTACTTTGCAATGGGATGCAGAAACATTTAGGCTACTTAGCAGAGTTTTTGGGTAACCTTTTTTGTAGTCTTTGAACTTTGCACAGTACTCTGCATATAGTGAACTTTTCATAGATGTGTTATAAATACAAACAAGTAAGTAAATACATGACATGGACAATTTCGTCATTTCAAATATGTTGCAATAGAGCTGGGCATAGTGCTGCTTATGTGCAAGCCCAGCACTTGGGAAGTTGGGCTAGGGTGAGCAATTAGGACTTCAAGGCCATCCTGGGTTACACAAGCCTTTTCTTATAAACCAAATCAAACAAAAAAATAAAGTAACATAAATAAAAAAAATGCTCAGTCACTTCTCTGCATAGGGAGTGAGTGCTAAACTGTTAGCACTCAGCCCTTAGAGAATGTGTGGGGGTCATGCTTTTTGGTAGTTTGTCGTTGCTATTTTCATAGTTCTATGTTATCACTGCCATATTAGTACAGAGGAGGTTGCTTCTGCCATGGAGCAAGAGCTGTTGCTCTCTGGGCCTTCTCTGGCCATGTGTTGATGGACTGGCTTCTATACTGAGACCTCATGACAGTGTTGATAGCAGTAACAGTGAAGCTAATGGCATTTTCTAGAAAGAGGAGTTGGCATCAGCCTCCTATCATTTAGCTTCAAGTGGATCATCACTAGTGTTTGCATCTGAAGCAAAATACTTGAATTCATCCAGGATTTCTCTCACAATAGTAATTGCTTTAATTTGCATTTTATCATTGTATGTTTATCCAAGTACAATTATTTGTGGTCTGTGCACTTGAATATATATTACTGGGAAGTTACCTAGTCACCCACTCCCTGTCACGTACCCTTTGCCATAATCGGAAGGCAAGTGTGAAACACAAGACCTGGCAGAATAGGCATATGTGTTAAAGAAATGAAAACAATTAGGACAGATACAGAGGATGGGGACAAGAAACAACATGTGAACCTAATTTTCAACTATATTGATTCTCAAACCTCTAGATTCATGGACTATCAGATGGTCGGAGCATACAATGATTGTGACTGGAGAGCACAGTACTGATGTAACTAAGGCCACACACCTAAGGTGTAGCTGACACTGAGCAAGCGGAGACTTCAGGTTCTGACTGCTCACTGTCTCACTGTCCATGCAAGGCAGGCTCTGACAGCACTGGAGCATTTCACAGAGGAAGAAGCAACTACTTGGTTGCCTTCAGTGCAGAAACTCTACTAACAAAGGAGAATGATGAGAGGATCACAGGCATGAACTTTCACAGGCTTCCAGGGTGGAGCAGGATGGGCCTGTGCTGTGCTGTCTGCTAGCTGTGGCCTCCTGTCACTCTGTGTGGTTTTGTCCTGTGTGCCCTAGTCTCTCCTTATTTTTGCTTTGCTTACCCATTATAGTAGTGACAGCCTGTACACAGAACTGTGTGCTGTTTGCATGGAGGTTAAATGTCTTAAAATTCTTTATGGGCCGGGCGGTGGTGGCGCACGCCTTTAATCCCAGCACTTGGGAGGCAGAGGCAGGCGGATTTCTGATTTCAAGGCCAGCCTGGTCTACAGAGTGAGTTCAGGACAGCCAGGGCTACACAGAGAAACCCTGTCTCGAAAAAAAAAAAAAAAAAAAAAAGGTAAAAAAAAAATTCTTTATGTATTTGATTCTAAACACATTGGTTGGAAACAGATTCAGGAGTAGTCTTGCCACATCTCCATGAGTGAGATAAACAATACAAAGGCTCATGCATTCAGGGTGGGGCAACGTATCTCTCCAGCTTTCCATTTAAGGATGGAAATAATGAGTAGAGTAGGGCATCTTATGTTCTCTGAGAACCAAAGGAAGTTTAGGGGAGCTGTGGTTTGTGCTATTTCTTTTGTTCAGATTCTCAGAGTTCCAATAGCTAGGCCTGCTTGCCATAGGAAGCTCCCTTGTGTCTCATTATGTGTCGACTTTCACATCACTCTCCTTGCTCCCCATCAAGAGGGATGCTGAGCCTATCCATCTGATTTGTGTTCAGAATGGAGGCTCATGCATTCGGGGTGGGGCAGTATATTTCTCCAGCTTCTGTCTGTCTTCCCATCCCCTCTTCCAGGACATGTATCTCAGTGGCACAGCAGGCAGGGAATTTTGTCCATTTTCAACAAATACCCTCAAAAGAGAAGATCTCAATCTTAAAGCTGCCGGGAACTTCAGACCTGCGTGTAGAATTTGATGTGTTACTAGAGTTTTACCACTGCTGTCTGTATGCACTGGATAGTTGTGCAGAACACAGCGCCATTTTTGTCTGATAATATTCAGAAGCTACATCTTCCATTGACTGTAATCTAAATATCCTCTTCTGCCTTAAGGTGTGAATTAGAAGTCATTTTATTTTGATAGATTGGTTTATGTTCAATGATGATCAGTAAATTAATTTCATTTTTAAGGTATCAAAACTTGAAAAGTTTAAGGAATGCCTTTGAATTTATTCAGTTTTGTAGTGAAACACTACTAATGCCATGAAGGTTAGTAGAGATGTCATATCTACTAGGCTGTACTTCCTGGTAAAACCTTTGCTGTTCACAAGGTACAAAAATTTAAAAAGGGGGGTCAGAATATAGTTCAATAGCTTATTTATCACTTCAGTCAGAGAGAGATTACAGTCTTAAAGTTTTTTAAATGTGTAGCCAGTAATAAGATTTTACAACACACACAGACACACAGACACACACACAGACACACACACACACACACACACACACACACACACACACACCTGTACATGTTTGTAAGAGTTCATGGTCAAAGGATGAGCACTAAGACATGACCTAAAATAAGTGAATTGCAGAAGTTGTAAAAATTAAGAATTCTTTCTTGACAGTCATGCCTTGAGTTGATTTGTGATGTTCTCAGAGTTGTAAATTAACAACAAGGTTTTCCATGGAAAAGAAAGGACACCTTTGTTGTAACTAAGACATATACATAGTTTGCTTTCCAGTGAGGTGGAAGTGACCTAATCATTTCTCTGTAGTACTGACAGAAATCTTTTGTTTAAAATGTCAGATGCTTCTCATCTCTATAATACATTTTGTATTATACACTTTCCTTGTTTTATACCTATTTCACTGGAGTCTTCTCTAGATTAAGTTCTTTAATGTGTGCACAATTACAGAGTTCTGCTTATATCCCATCTGACACTGATCAAGAAGTTACATGGAATTTAAAGTGAAAGAAAGGCCATAGGTTGATTCATTTATCTTGATTGAAGTGAAAAATTTAAAAAATTAAACATTTGAAAAAATTGGGTCTTTACTATAATGATATAAAATATACTCTGCCTGATGATTTTGTTCTTTAAGATACAAAACATAGACACCCACATGCATACAGATGGCACTCAGACAGAAAGGAGGGAAGGGATGTATTGGACCAGACAGAGCAGAAGGGGCCTTGGGTTGGGTATGACTAAGATATAATATTGTGGGCTGGAGAGATGGCTCAGCGGTAGTTAAGAGGGCTGACTGCTTTTTCAGAGGTCCTGAGTTCAATTCCCAGCAACCACATGGTGGATCACAACATTTGTAATGGGATCTGATGCCCTTTTCTAGTGTGTCTGAAGACAGTGACAGTGTACTCATATATATAAAATAAATAACTCTTAAAAAATATGTTGTTGCCACAAAATAAATAAAAATATTAGTTTAAAAGGTATATTATGAAAAACCCGAGCCTATCTAGGCAATGTAACACTTCTATAATCTCAGCACAAATAAATATATATTCAAATATCAAGTTTAGAATTGAAAAATAATCAGTATGAATTCTGATAAGTTTTCATGCTCTTTTGTTCAGCTGACTGTGCCCTTCCTGATTAGTTTAAGCTAGTTTTTTTCTTAAGAGTAAAGTCTTCATTAACTTTGAAAAATACACTTAATCACACCATTTTATAACATATCATTCATTTTTAGGCTTAGCTGGGAAAACAAAAAGGACCGGGAAGGAAATGGGAATAATATAGTTTCATAATGAGTGACTCGGACATAGGTCAGGTCAGTCATGTCACTTCAGAGCATGCTGGCAAGCCTTCAGAGCCTTCTGTTGTCTGCCACATGAAGTCTCTTCCTGCTCATCTACAGTGCCCTTTGCTCTTGTCCTTCCTTGTCTCACCCTTGGCGTTCTGATAACGCCTGGCTGCTGGTTGTAGCTAAGCTCTGTTCCTTCTCTTGTGAGGTCCTGGCTCATGCTGCTTTCTCCATCTAGTGTTTCTATTCCTCTCTTTGCCTGATGATTCCACCTTTTTCAGAAAGTCTGAACTACCTGCCATGTCAAGCCGAATTAGAACTCCCTCCGAACTCTATCTCTGATCTCTCTACTTGATCTACCCCTCTTTTATGATTGCCCTTTCATGTCTGATTCTTCTATAATGTAAGTTCTTTGAGAGTCATACTCTGTACCATCCACATTTTCATCCCTAATACGAACAACACACAATGTTTAACTATGTGTTTAAACTAGTCACTCAGACTAGTGGGATGGCTTAGCAAGTAAAAGCTCTTGCCACCAAGTCTGATCATGTAGGAGAGAACCTTCTCCTATTCCAGTAAGTTGTCCTCTGACTTTCACATATGTATCGTGGCACAGGTAAATGTATGTGCACACACAATAAGTAAGATATAATTTAAAAAAATAATGGATGATGGCAGGTGTTTTGAGCTTAAAATAGACTGAGCAGAGCTTCCTGTATCCTCTCTGCATCTCTACTGTTGCCACTCTAAGGCCAAAGATTGTCATTTTGCACTGGATATATTGTCAAAGCCTCACAACTGCCTTTTCACTCCAGCATTCTCACCTGCCAACTCCATCCTTAATATGTTCTTCACACTGTGGCTAAGGTCTGATTATGGCACCTTCCAACTTCCCAGTAGTCTGCGGCTCCTCTCAATAGTTTGGTAGTGATCATATGAGAAGGACACAGACAGCTCTTGGGAAAGTTTGCAATGCCTGTAGTAATCTCACCTTAGACAGTCAGCCTCAGCCTTTGCTTTCTTCCTCCCACAGTCATGCATCAGCTAGACTGCACATCAGTCAGCTTCAAGCCTCTGCACACATTGTTCTCCTTGAGTTACACACTCTGGGCATCGCACCCCACTCCACCCGTTTGGTTTTCTCTCCTCCTCAGGCTTCAGCCTCAGAAGCCCTGACTACTGTCTCCACAAGTCAGGATATGATGTCTGTCCTACCCTTACATAGCACACCATACTCACCTGTGCCGTAGTTTTGTCAGATAATGCTGACTGAGCTTGACAGTTCATGCCTGTGCCACAGGTTCCATTGAGCTCTCCTCATGATGTGACAGTAGCAGTGGCGGCAGCAGCAGGGACAGATTCTATGCAGAGTAAAGAGCAATTGACTGTACAAGCAGGAACAGCACGTCTCCAAACCAGGATTCTAGTCCTATCTTTTTTATCAGACCCACAGTGCTGATAGCCCTGTAGTATTGCTACTACAGGCTTGGTTTTATAGTCTACTGTTGTGTCTCTGGTAGGTGTGCAACAAGTGTCAATTTCATGAATGAAAGATTGGTAAAACTAGCATGAAGACCCAGAAAGACTTAAAGATAAATGTTTGTGGTGCAAACTGCTGTGTAATTATAGTAATACTTAATAAATACTTTTGAGGGTTGAAAGCTTTTTAAAAACTAGAAAAGTAGAAGAAACCATGGAAGTATGTGGAGGAAGAGTGACTCTAAACAGAGTTACAACATATCCAAAAATATTCACATGGCAAATGTGCTCACTGCGGATGAGACTGTCACCAAGAAAGACTGATGGTAATTGCTACAAACACGTAACTACATCCTTTTCTACTTAACCCAAAGTGCCCTTCCACTGAGCTAAACCTCAGCCTACTTTCCTACTTTAAAATTAGGTGTGTGTGTGTGTGTGTGTGTGTGTGTGTGTGTGTGCGCTGTGGTGTGTGTGTGTGAGTGTGTGTGTGAGCTGTGGTGAATGTGTGTGTGTGATGTGATGTCATATGGTGTGTGTGTGATGTGTGAGTTGTGTGTGTATGATATGTGAGTGTGTGATGTGAGAGCTGTGGCGTGTGTGTGTGAGCTGTGGTGTGTGATGTATGAGCTGTGGTGTCTGCATGTGTGTGGTGCGTGTGTGTGTGTGTGTGTGTGTGTGTGTACGTGATGTGATGTGGTGTTGTGTGGTGTGATGTAGTGTGGTGTATGTGTGAGGTGAGAGGACAATTTTGTGTTGTCTGTTCTCTCCTTCATCTGTCTGTGGGTTCCGAGATTGAACTCAGATTGTCAGGTGTGCTGCAGGTGCTTTACCTTCTGAGCCATCTCACCTGCCCCACTTTCCTGCTTCTGACACCCGTTGTGCTGTCCTTACTGCTAAGGCAGCTTAAGTCCGAGCCTAAGGGTTATTTAGCAGCAGAACATGTTATACCTGTTGCTGCTGCTGTGTCCAGTGGAATGCTGGCCAAGGTAGGAGTTCCCATTGCCACCTCTTCCACTTGTCACCCTTTCACTCCATTCTTGCAGAACATGTATGTGTGTATGGTCGTGCTCAGTACCTTTGCACTTACTCACTTAGGGAGTAGGCTGTCCAAGGGTGCATAATGCTATTTTCATACGTTGATTTACTTACTTTTAGCCTGAACTGAATTACATGCATTCTGTATACCAGTTGTCTTGTGGAGCCAATTTTTGGTCTGTCCTTTCTGAGAAGCAAACTCTCACCAGGTCTATGTCCATCTAGGAGCACTGCACACTGGGGAGGCTGAAGCCGCTTCTCAGAGTCTGACTCAGATATATGCCTTGCCTGAAATTCCTAGAGACCAAAATGCTGCTGAGTCCTGGGAAACCTTAGAAGCGGTATGTTTAAATATGTTTATATATAAATATATATATGTGTGTACATGTATATATGTACATGTATATGTGCATGTGCATGTGTTTGTGTAATGTATCTGTATATGTATATGTATGGGTAACTGTAAGATGTAAAAGTAAATAATTTCCTCTTTCTCTTTATCTCTCCCTCTCTCTCTTTTAAGGACTTAATTGAGCTTAGCCATCTGGTCACTGACATGGCGCTCCTAGTGAATGTAAGTATGT
Source organism: Montemys delectorum (assembly GCA_019843815.1). Lineage (NCBI taxonomy): Eukaryota > Metazoa > Chordata > Mammalia > Rodentia > Muridae > Montemys > Montemys delectorum. Next base: position 15,613 of record JADRCD010227501.1, read on the forward strand.
AACTTAGGCTCAGAACTGATCCGTCACTGTCCCTTTGATTAGAAATTCAATAGAAGTCACATATTTCAATAAATATTTGCTTGTATGTGTATGAGTTTTGCCTACATGTATGAATGTACAATGCCTGTGTGTTTGATGCCCACAGAGGCCATAAAAGGGCATTGGGTGCCCTGAAACTGGAGTTATGGATAGATGGTTTTAGGCTGCTAAATGGGTGCTGGGAGCCTAGCTTGAGTCCAATGCAAGAGCAGCAAGTGCTCTTAACCACTGAGCCTAGATTATAATTTTAAGAATGATATCTAATTGTTGTATATAGTCCTTAAATTCTAGATCAAGTCAGTCAATATTATGGAAAAAGTACTTGGCATTGGAAGTCTGACAAAGTTGTTTATAGATGTAAATAAAGTTCACTTTCTGCCTTCTGGAATTCCATAGAAGGGAGAAGAAGGCTGGGACTCCCAGACTCAGTTTTCAAGCACGATAACTAAGTGCAAAATAAGAAATATAAAGAAGCCTCATCAGCTCCAAGAAAAAGCATTGTATTCCAGGGAGGGAGGCATGGTTGATAAAGCACAGCATTAGAACTCCCTCCATGGAGGCGGCATGAGCATTAGCTTTAGCATTGTCTAGAAGACTGAGTAAGTGCTCGCAGAGAGCCCCAGGGGCACACCAGAGCAGGAGAGCCAGGACAAACACAGCTGAGCTGTGTGGACCATCCCAAGTGCTAAGTGTGCTGTTTCCCAAAGCCTGCAGGACCAGGGGCAGGCAAGGATGGTGAGAGCCAAGTTGTGCTGCTACCAAAGTTTAGATTTCTTTGAGGGCCTGAAGGAGCCTGTTCAGATGTGCGATCAAGCTAAACTCCTGCTATCCAGTCTGCCTTGGAAGGACTGCTATAATGGTGAAGAGGAGGTCATGGGCAGGATGGCTAGTTAGGAACAAGCTACAAGAATTTAGTCTATAGGTAGAGTGGTAATACCTACCTATATAATGTAAAGGATGCTCAGAAGATTTGAGGACCAACCTGGAGGAAGGTAAAGTCAAAGATAGGATACTGTTTATTTTTATTCTTTGTTATAAGGCCTAAATGAATCTGTTGTCTTAGATTAGGGAGCACGTTGTAGTCTTGGAGGAAAGAGAGATTTTCTATCATTTTTGTAAATTGTTCTTGCGTTTTCCGTAAGAACTATAGAAAGGCATAGCATATAAGCACGCGCATGAACACATGTGTGCACAGGTGGGAGCCTTCCCCTGTGCACTGGCTAGGCTGGTTATTAAGTCATGAACTGGGATCCACCCTTTCTGAGACATGGCTTCTCTAAGGCCTGGCTTTGAGGCGGGAACTCCTAGGCCACAGTGTCTCAGACTTGGAACAGAGGACTCCAGAGCTTGTTACTCTAGTTCTGGACTCTGTTCAGATTCTCAAACACTAACCTTCTGTCTTTTTAACAATTATGGTGTAGGGACACTTGTCTTCTTTCAAAATAAGAGGTTTTAAAGTTTTGAGACAGTTGTTCTTGTTTTTTTGTTTGTTTGTTTTGTTTGTTTGCTGGTTTGTTTTTTTTTTTTTGGCCTACCTCAGCATATTTCCATTTTTTGAAGTCTTTCTTCTTCCGTGGCCCTCCTGTACCAGTGAGTTCTACACTGACTAGTGCTGGCTTGTTATTCTTATGCCATCTTAGGGATATTTTCTTGAACTGTAATGACCAAAAATAGAAAGCAGTAAATTGTTTGAATTATTTCAGATGCCTCTAAGTAGAGAGAGAGAGAGAGAAAGAGAGAGAGAGAGAGAGAGAGAGAGAGAGAGAGAAAGGAGATGGCAGAGAATGATACATGAATTCCCCCAAACATGTATTGTTTATAATCATGATCTATCCAGTTATTAGAATTAATAACTTCCAATCTAATGCAGTATACAAAGTGTATGTGTGATGGTTACATAAATATATGCATTTGTCAAGGCCATCAATCTGTACATTTAAATGCATTTCAATATATGTAAATTATTCATCACTAAAGTTGATTTAAAGAACAAATTAAAGATGTACTTAGCTCCTCTCAAGAAACATACATTTCTTTTTTTTTTCTTTTTTTGTGATTTTTTTTTAAAGTTTTATTGCATTATAATGAGAAAAGTTACATGATTTCAATTTATCTGAATTTAACATTTAAAAACATATTAAATTAAATCACATTCTTGTTTTCCTTTTGTACCCCAACTCCTCCCAGAGACTCCCCCCTTCAATACCTACAATATCTTATTTTGTCATATTCTTTAAAATTTATAAAATATTATAACAATAAAATGAGCATTATAAAAGTTGTTTGATATAAAACAACAATCAATTTAACAGTCTTATGTAGATGCTTGTCTATGGCAATACTGAAAATATGTACATTTTTCTCAATATAAATTTTAAATAACTCCAAACGTATTAGCTGTATATTTCAAAATAATACATCACTACTAATATTTTCTTAAATGAACATAAATATATAAAGTGTTTTTGTTTGTTTGTTTGTTTGTTTTATATTTAGTAGAGCTTAAAATCTTGGCTGTTACTGTGGTAACTTGATAAAAGAGTTACAAACGTCAAGCAAAGCATTCAGTCTTACTCTTTGTTGTTCTCTTACAAACCCCCTCCCAATTTAATTGTCTACATTTCTTTTGGGTATATAAATACTTTTAAATGATGTAAGCTGTTCTGAAAACCATAATATAGTGTAAAAGCATAAAATAAACAATACTACTAATAGAGAGGCTGAGATAGAAAAAGCAAGATCTCAAGACCCTTATGTTGTACACACCAAGACATTGTCACGAACAAACAAGCTGAAAGTGTATATGGATTGTATAATATTAGACCTATTTCTCCAATTACCAAATTAGAGAGGCTATTGGATGACAGTCAATAAATTTCTAATTCTCATATTTTTGGATTTCAATTGATTAGGATATGTTGGTAATATTAATTTTCATATTAAGATGTTAAGAAAAAGTAATTGTTACTTCCTGTTGTTTTTGTTGTAAGAGGTGGAATTAAGTTTGTGTGGATTTGTTGAAAGATTATTTTCTTGCTTCTTCTAGGGTATAGTTTTGCTCCTTATGTTGATGTTTTCCATCTATTATCTTTTGTAGGGCTGGATTTGTGAAAAGATATTGTGTAAATTTTGTTTTGTCATGGAATATCTTGTTTTCTCCATCTATGGTAATTGAGAGTTTTGCTGGGTATAGTAGCCCAGGCTGGCATTTGTGTTCTTATAGGGTCTGTATGACATCTGCCCAGGATCTTCTAGCTTTCATAGTCTCTGGTGAGAAGTCTGGTGTACTTCTGATAGGCCTGCCTTTATATGTTACTTGACCTTTTTCCCTTACTGCTTGTTCCCCCCCCCCCCCCCGGACAGAGTTTCTCTCTATAGCTCTGGCTGTCCTGGAACTCACTCTGTAGACCAGGCTGGCCTTGAACTCAGAAATCCGCCTGCCTCTGCCTCCCAAGCACTGAGATTAAAGGTGTGCGCCACCACTGCCTGGTCCTTGCTGCTTTTAAATTTTTTTCTTTGTTTAGTGCATTTGGTGTTTTGATTATTGTGTGACGGGAGGAATTTCTGTTCTGGTCCAGTCTATTTGGAGTTCTATAGGCTTCATGTATTTTCATGGGTATCCCTTTCTTTAGATTAGGGAAGTTTTCTTCTATAATTTTGTTGAAGATATTTACTGGCCCATTACCTTAGGAGTCTTCACTCTCTTCTATACATATTATCCTTAGGTTTGGTCTTCTCATTGCATCTTGGATTTCCTGGATGCTTTGGGTTAGGAGCTTTTTGCTCTTTGCATTTTCTTTGACTGTTGTGTCAATGTTCTCTATGGTGTCTTCTACCCCTGAGATTCTCTCTTCTATCTCTTGTATTCTGTTGGTGATGCTTGCATCTACAACTCCTGATTTCTTTCCTAGGTTTTCTATCTCCAGGGTTGTCTCTCTTTCTGATTTCTTTATTGTTTCTATTTCGTTTTAGATTCTGGATGGTTTTGCTCATTTCCTTCACCTGTTTGGTTGTGTTTTCCTGCAGTTCTTTAAGGGATTTTTGTGTTTCCTCTTGAAGGGCTTCTAGCTGTTTACCTGTTTTCTCCTGTATTTCTTTGAGGATACTATTTTTGTCTTTCTTAAAATCCTGTATCATCATCATGAGATGTGATTTTTATATGTGAATCTTGCTTTCTGGTGTGATGGTGTGTCCAGGACTTGCAATGGTGGGAGTATTGGGTTCTGATGATGCCAAGGAACCTTGGTTTGTGTTGCTTATATTCTTATGCTTGCCCTGTATCATCTGGTTATCTCTACTGTTACCTGCCCTTGCTAAATCTGACTGGAGCCTGTCCTTCCTGTGATCCTGATTATGTCAGAACTCCTCAGAGTCAAGCTGTCTCTGTGATCCTATGACCCTGGGCTTGTTAGAGCACCTAGGAGTGGAGCTTCCCCTAGGTGTTTTGGGAAAGACTGCAGAGTTTGTGCCCAATGCCCAATGTCTACTCAGGGCACTAGCCAGCCCAGACAGACTGGAAGCAATCCAAACCACTGGGCTGGCAGAGTTCCTGTGTGCCTGGTCCCGCTGGTCCCAGTTACTCCTGATGTTGGGACAGATGTTGTGTCCTCCTCATCTCTGATCCTGGGAGAGGATGCTTAGAGCACCTGGGAGTGGAGCTTCCTCTGGGTGTTGTGGGACAGGAAGGAACCTGAGCCACTGGGCCGACAGAGTTCCTGTGTGCCTGGTCCCGCTGGTCCCAGTTACTCCTGGTGTTGGCACAGATGTTTTGTCCTCCTCACCTCTGATCCTGTGCCAAGACACATACATTTCTCTTCCAGTGGGTAGATATATGAAAGAACAAAATAAAGTTTATGGAGGATTACTAGTTGTGTGTTCAGTTATGTTCTATAGTAAGCAGTTCTCAACCCCAGTCTAAGAAGGACTTATACAGAAGGTTCCAATCACAGCCATAGCCCCATACACATGTCCTAGTTTTAATGGCAAGGACATGAAGCACAATGCTATTTGGCAGAAGCTCAAAGAAGAACCTTGACTGTTATTCCCAGGATGATTGAGTTCTTATGATGCATGGCCAAGGGTTCACAAACAGACTAAGCAGGGGACACAAGAGTGACCATGTCCTCTGTTGTTGTCACATGATGTGACTGTAACTGGGCAAATTAACCATGTAATCAAGGAGCACCTTCTGTATACACAGCTCTACATTGTGAATGAAATGCCACAAAACTGTGTACTTAAAAGTGTTTGCTATACAACAAAGGATTCACTAAGATACTGGGAGATTACAGTGGAGCCCAGTAATCCTGAGAGTATTAGTATCTACAAGTTGCCCTGCTCTGTTGGTGCAAGTGCCCCTTTCTTGTGACCAGCCCTATTTCTGTATAGTCAAGGAGAATTTAAAGAACTCTGGCCAGAAACTGGACAAGATGCTGCCCTTACTGCTGTCTGTTTTCTTTTTCTCTATGGCTCTTGAAATCCAATTTTGTTCTGGCTGTATTATAATAGGGCCATAGCGGATTCAGTTAGAGTCATTCCTGAATGACTGCTGTGAGTTTTAGCAGATATTTGACAACAGAAAGCTTTGCATGCCTGATGGGAGGCCTACCTCAGACAACATCCTTCATCTTCTCACTCCCATTTGCCTCAGCTGTTCCTGCAGCCTTGGTTTGGTCTTTACTTTAGTCCCCAGCATCATTCCCTTCAGATGTTCCAGTACTGAGTCCCTTCAGTCCCCTCCCACTGCAGTGTCCTGCTTCTTTATCTTGCTTACTGCCTTTGTTAGGCCAAGGTAAGTGAGGTCTGCCTGTGTGGCATATTTCTATTTCTTCTGGGCTTCTCTGTCTCTGTGACTGCTTATGATTATAGCTCGAGCTTAGGGAGGAGGAAAGGGAAATATCTGCAGTTTGGGCATTGCCCTAAACTCATAGCTTTCCAAGTTCACTAATAATCTCTCTAAAGAAGAGCTCTGTTGTCGATGTAAATGGATTTGGGGATATTTGTTGAGTGAATTATTGTTTTCTGATATAATAACGTGAAATATTGTTTGATGTTAGGCTGACAAGTACCCACAGCAATCATTCAGGGGAAAAATTATTTCTCATTAGTTTCTGGTTCATATATCCAACTTGCATTCTTCTTAGCAAGTATTAACTTAATAATTCACATTTTCCCCGGAATCTTAGGTAGCCCTAAAACTGCTTCTACAGATTTAGCTATTTTCAGGACAGTAGAGCAATCTAACCCAATATTCCTTAAAATGAAATTCATAGGCATATTTTTCAAGTTTTGAGAAATTTTCTTCTATAAAATGAGATGCGTATGTTAGTTTGATAAACACTGTAGTGTGCCTTATACATAGCTTAGTTCATTGATAAAGGGATAGTGAAAACACTTCTAAGTGCCAAAGAGTCAAGTGCCATGCAGGGGAAATGGTGACGACTATCCTGTGTGGGAAATCTAGGCAGATGAGGGCAAACTTAGACAAGGCAGAAGCAAAGAGGGAAAGTAGGTCAGTAGAAGCTAAGAGTCCTTGAGCCACCACTGTTGGGAGAAGCCTGGTTTCATAGACTGTGGTAGGTTATACATGTGCAGCTAGCTTGTCCAGGTGTAAAGAGCTAAGGTTTCAGTTCTAAATATAGTGTAGTTTGTTATTCTGATTGTGATTGACAGCTAACTACAATACCAAGCCCTCCTTATTGGGCAGATAGAGTCTCAAGATACAGACAGTTGGGGGATTAAAGCCAAACTAAAGGAAAGAAGCAGCTAGGTCTGTACAACTGAGGGAAGCCTGTTGATCCCAGGGAAGGGCTTTCTCTCCTCTGCCTTACCCTAGCCCTTGTCTAGCTAAGCTTCCCAATGTCTGTAGTACCTGCAGATGTGCTCTACTGCCCCAGGACACATGGATCCATGTTGGGCTGGTAGTTGCATGATTTGAAATAATGAGTAATCTTAGGATGGGCATTTTCCTGGTAGTTCTTAATCTAATTATTCCAAAGGAATTTTATAGGGAGAAAATTCATTATTTTACTATTCTACATTAAACTTTAAAAGTCATTATGATGGTTTAAATGAGAAAGGCCCCAATAGATTCATATATTTGAATGCTCAATAACCAGGGAGTGGAACTCTTTGAAAAGATTAGGAGGATTAAAAGGTATGGTCTTGTTGGAAGAAGTGTGTCACTGGGGCTGGGCTTTAAGGTGTCAAAAGCCCATGCCAGGCCCATTCTCTGTCTTTTGGCAATACATACTGATCAAGATGTAACTCTTACCTAACTCTGCAGCATCATGTGTGCCATTATGTTCCCTGTCACCATGCTCCCTACCATGGATGATAGAGTGAGCCCCTGAGACTGTGCAAGCCCCCAGGTAAATGTTTTCCTATGTAAGAGTTGCCTTGGTCATGGTGTCTCTTCCCAGCAACAGAACAGAGACTAAGACAGTCATAGTTTTGTAGTATCCAAAGTTTTAGGAAAGGACACAGAAAATATATCTTCCTGATGTCTTCCATTCACTTGGAGTGTGGACATAGCAACAGTCCTAGCAGACTCGTCCCTCAGCCTCAGAGGGAGGAGCTAGTTACATTCTACCTTAGCCTATAAAGATGTAAAAGTTGATAATAGGGTTTTACTGCCAGTGGCGTATCTGCTGGCTTAGATTGTTGCAGGGAAGAGTGGAAACCTTGGGTGTATCCCAGACAGAAGTAATGCTAAGGTGTCAGGAGTCCAGGCCAGTTGGATATTACTGGTGCTGGAACTTTTGCTTCTGTTGCTAAGAAGAAAGCTGACTTAAAGAAACTTTGCTGTCATAAAAATTAGAATCCATACATCTATTATCTGAGAACAACATCATAGGAACCAAAGCTTACTAAACTTTTTCACTGGAAATATAAGAGTTAGCACTTCCTTGGGAAAACCAGATGGGTGCTTCTGTTTTCTCACTGTGCTTTGCAGACACCTCATTGTATCCTCTTTTTAACTCTATGAAGTAGAAGCACCTTTGTCCTTGTGTAGTAGACCTGAGTGCTTAGCTCAAGGACATACTAGGGCAGTGCTGGTATTTGAACACAGAATATCCAATATCCAAAACTAGGTTTTGTGCCAGTCTTATCGTGGATAGTAGTGACCTTCAAAGTGTGTAAGATGGGAGGCTGCAGAGATGGCTCAGCAGTTAAGAGCATGTACTGCTCTCATAGGAGACCTGAATTTGGTTCCCAGCACCCACACAGCTGGTGGCTCACAGCCTCCTGTATCCAGCTCCAGGAGATCTGATACCATCTTCTGGACACACACACACACACACACACACATACACACAAAATAAACTCTCAGACTGTATTTTAGGACTGCAACATCAAAAGCCTGTGGCCAGGCCCAACAATGCATTTCAAGAAGTTTTTGCAGGTGATCTAGTTTGTTGTGTGACAGGTTCAAAATAAAACAGAAAATGGACTATTTAGGACTTAAGGATCTCCAGATGGTGCTGGAGAATCCTGGAGTGAATGGCCAGCACAGAAGGGCTGGCAGAGAGAAGGTGCTTGTTGGGCAGGGAAAGAATATCAGTACTGCAAACAGGAGAGAGATGTGGCTTGGTCGGCTGTGCTGCACTCATGTCCAAACATGAAGTGCTGACTGGAATAGGAAGTGTTAGGTATATGTACTCGGTCTAAATCCATTAGCATAAAGACAGTTGAATCGCTTCACACTCACTGTATAAGGTGGCATTATGTGGACGTCCTCTCATGTTTTTCTGCAAATTCAGAAGTAAAAGAAACTGCCTATGCCCTGATGGTCATAGTGATCACATGGGTTTCTACACTGGTCAGGACCTATCCCTACTCCACCATATGTACACACACACAAACACATACACATAGCTAACTACATATATAGTCACTTAGCTATATACATGTGTGTATGTATGCATCTATGTATACAGCTAAATAAGTTGATCTTGGCGTAAGGACAGAGTGCTTGTGACTGAGGTGTGTGAGCAGAGCTCAGTAGCCACTCATGAGTGCCACTGAGGTGCTTTTACACATTAGAGAGGAGAATGGCAGGCCCCAGCCATTCCGTTCATCCATCCATCAGCGATCCCAGGAGTCATGATTGCTGCCGTCTCAGAACAGGTGTTGCTGTTTTAGCTACCCCAAACAGCTGTATTAATATTGTTGATTGGAAATATTTTAACTTGGACTATATTTTACTTAGTAAAATTCAAGCTCCAGATTCCTTCATTGCTCCCTGTGACATACCAAAAGTGCAAAGGCTTCCTGCTGGACTACACTGAATTGTAGTCTCATTCTTGTAAGAACAAGAACCACAAGAAGAAACCAGTTTGTATTTGTTGGATCAAGGGCATTTTATTCCTAAGGTGAATATCCAAAGAAGACAAGTTGTGGACTTTTTGTTGTTGTTTGAGTTTGTTTTCTTTTTTTTTGTTGTTGTTATCAAACCCAACTTGACATGTAAATGGTTAAATGCTTATTTGGATTTTTTCCTCCTACAAAGTAGGTTCATTTGGAGAATAACACGTTTGTATGTTTGAGTGAATTCCAGTGTGAGGTGCTTTTTGCTATGAAGGTGCCACCCTTCTATTACCTAATCATTAAGTCCCCCTCTTTTTTCCTGAAGTGAATTTGTTCTTTCGACATGGTTTATCAGATGCTATTAATGAACCACTATGAAGACTGCAAGGCTGCAGTACCCGGGGCCTGATTACAGGGATTAAAATAGTGTGTGTTGGCTTCCCACTGCTCCGCAGCAGGGCCCCTCACTCATAATTCCTTTGCATCTAGTCTCAGCAGGAGAAGATTGACAGCATTGCAGACCATGTCAACAGTGCCGCTGTGAATGTTGAAGAGGGAACCAAAAACTTGCAGAAGGTAAGATTCCGCTCCTGCTGACAAATCAATGGTACTCTGGCTCCCAGGAATCTCTAGTATTAACCCAATTGATCTGCTCTCTTCAGTGTTGAGGGAACCAGCAATTAAGGAAATAAGGAAGAAATGACACATAGGTAGTGTAAGAAATCAATGGCTGTAATATTTTACTCCCAGATTCATTCTATCATGAGAGATTTTTTTTCCCCAAAGAGAATGAACTGTGGCCTCACTCCAGGGCAGTTAGTTGTATGAAGGAATATCTGCAGAGGCCCAGGGAGAAGAGAGAGCAGTCCATTAATCCAGGCAGAACCAAAGTACTAGCCTGCCGCCGCACTGGAGGAGTGGGAGCATCTATTATCCATATGATGTGACTTTCAGCTCAGGTGCCTAGTGTGGAATAGCCTCTGTGCTGAATCAAAGCTTTGTTGGGAGCCAATGGCTGCTGAAGCTGTTTAAATAAGCCAGCCAGATAGTGGATTGATTATTTTGCATGTAAAATCATTTTGTATATCCCAATCTGGAGCACACCTCCTGCCTCCTTTAGTTCTGTGGTCTGGAGCAACAGCAGTACCTGTGGAATACATTCACACATACACCCCTCCAAGAATAATCTCTGAGGTTAATTATGAACCTAGAGTTAAAGAGGCATTGCCAGGAGTAATGAGAGGAAAACGCACATCGCCACAGGCAGATTTTCTCAACTCAATTTCTAAATTGAATTTTTTTTTTTTTTTTACAGGCTGCAAAATACAAGCTGGCAGCTCTGCCTGTGGCAGGTGCACTCATCGGAGGAGTGGTGGGGGGTCCCATCGGCCTCCTCGCAGGCTTCAAAGTGGCAGGAATTGCAGCTGCACTTGGTGGTGGGGTGTTAGGCTTCACAGGTGGAAAATTGATACAAAGAAGGAAACAGAAAATGATGGAGAAGCTCACTTCCAGCTGTCCAGATCTCCCTAGCCAAAGTGACAAAAAATGCAGTTAAAGCCCAGGCTTCCAGCTGGTGCTGTGCACCAGCCTAAGAACAGTTGCTGCTGTTGGAAGTGTTAGGAAGAGGCTCCCGCTGTCCTTGTGGTGGTGAGCTACCATGAGTGGACTTGTCTGTTTGCTGGGTGTGAATGGAGATTTTAGAGGTGGAGGAGCCTGGGCAGAGAGGGTGTCTGTCAGGTCAAGTTTAAAGACTGCCAAAGAGCAAAGGTTAGGCCTGGAAATGTGAAAACTGGATCTATAACTCTAAGGATCTAAGATGTGTAGACATGTATTGGACACCTAAGGGTCAGTGTATTTGTAGATTATTTCTTCCTATAGGGAGGAACAGAATGTGAGTTCAGGAGTCTTTCTGGCAGGTAGGGATGTTGCTGGTCACCAGGGGGCACAGGAGAACTACTTGTAGACTTGAGGGCTGTTGTACTTAGATCCATCTCTATTTTCTGGGGAAGGAAATTAACACTATAAAATCGAAAGAGAAGCCCATTTTCTCTTTACAGTCTCTTGATAGTGACATGGGTGGTTTTTCTGAAGTCTTTCCTGCCTCTCCAGATAAGGAGCACAGAACCTCACATGCTAGACCTACTAAACCAGCCACCAAGCTGGCGATTCTGAAAACTATCTGCTTCTAGAGTAAATCCTACCCATGTTATAAGGATTTTTCTCATAATCTGCCTTTTTATATAGTTTTCCATGTCTAGCTACCCCTATCTATAATCTCTTTAGTTGGAAAAAGAAAAATTAAACATTTCCAACATTACTTGGGTTAAGGGGAGTACAAGATCGTATCACAGGACACTTTAGAAGGGGCTGGCATACCTGCCTCAAGGGATGGGGGCCTTCAGTCTTCTTGGGGCTCCAGGAAGGAGCTTTCTACCTCACATCTGGTACTGCTGCCCTTGCCCAGGCCAGACGTCTCCCCTCCTGCTGCTGTTCCTCCCAGTGTTCACCCTTAACATCTCTTACATTCTAGATGGCCAAATCCACCATTCAGACCCAAGGAAAGATTTGTGGTGCTAACCCAGCAGTTGACATGGACAGCAGGCCTGGTCCAGTTCAACTCTATGTCTGTCTCAAAACAGTAAGGTTTAAGATATAGAGGAAAGAAATAGGAAGAAGCTGCTTGTCCCTCAACTCTTACGTCTTCTGAGGAGAGTGCACCACCAGCCAGAGCCCAGATCCAAGGGCCGAAGGGTTACCACTTAGCTTCTTTGAAGTGCTGAGTTGATGCTTGACCTCTGTGTTACAGCTTCCATCCTTTAATGTTTTTTACCAGTGCACTCCTATGAAACAAAGCACTACACCGTATTAAAAGATTGGAAAGCATTGAGTATTTATTTCTTATCTGCTGACTTAAGACTTTAATAACAAACAAACAAAACTTGAATAATTGTTGAATCCTGAAATATTGCCAAACACACTGGGCATGAAGTATTTAGAGTAATTACTTTTATAGCCATTACTTTTTTTGTTCTCTGGTTCTTGCTGCTCCTTTAAGCTAGCATGTCAAACCTGAGCAGGGGGCAGACAGAACTCATCCAGATTTTACTTAAAATAAGATTCTTTTGTTTTGTTTTGTTTTGTTGTTTTGTTTTTCAAGATAGTTTCTCTGTATAGCCCTGGCCTGGCTATCCTGGAACTTGCTCTGTAGTCCAGGCTGGCCTTGAACTTAGAAATCTACCTGCCTCTGCCTCCTGAGTGCTGGGATTAAAGGTGTGCTACCCTACCCAGCTAAAACCAGATTCTTGAACTTTGGCCCCAGGGAAATTTGGATACAGCCAGTCCAGTCTGATTAGCTGGAATTGTAAGGATAAGCAGTGTTGTTTAATTCTTTAGTCTCCCAGGGTCTACTTCATCTTCCTCATTACTTAATTCTCAATTCCATCAATCCCCAAAGTGCCATCAGTCAGTGCATAACAGCCTCAGCACATGGAGGTGAAAGCAGGGCAGAGGCTTGCATGTGAAGCTCACACCCTTGGGACTTTGCATCTTTGCTTGAGCCAGTGTGAGAGCTGTTGACATGTACACGAACCATCAGTATTGGGCTTTTGACTCTAGCCATCTTAATGCTTAAGGAAGTTACAGTCCTCTTTAAAATTTTTATTATACTTTAAAGTTATTTAGAAATTGTTTCTCATTTCTCCACAATAGAATCCAATAGCCAACTTTTTGTGGGAATTTCTTAGAAGTGTTTAATCAACTATAAATGATATAAAAGTACTTACAAGTATAAATTAGTCAATGTGACACAGAAGTAATCTTAAAATTGAATTTAATATGCCCCATAGTGTCTAGTTAAATTTATCATCTCTATGATTTATGTCTTATTTTTATCTCAACTAGTTAAAAAGAATCATTTTAATGTCTGAAAATTTGTAGAGACTTCATTTTAGTAACGACAATCCCCCTAAAGACTTTTTGATATTATAGTCTGACAATTTCTCTGAAATTTTGGTGTAATCCACAGTAAAAAAAAAAAAAAAAAAAAATATTAGAATTGAACATATATACATGAAAAATATTTACCATTATGCAATACATTCTGATGTTTTGTTTTTTCAACATGCTAATTTCAACCCACTAAACCAGTCCCAGTCTACAAATAGACTACCACCTTCAGTCTTCAGAAAACACCCTCCCTAAGGAAGAAGTGGTGCCTCCCAAGCAGTTTGCCAGGCCCCTCACCAGGCATTTATGGATAGCGTGACCAGGCCTCGGAGGAAGCAAGGAAGTTGCAGAGTCTTTCCATTCCAAAGGCAGGAAGCCTGGATGGGACGGGTGTGCTGATGCTCAACCTCACTCTGCCATGCCATGCTGCCTCACTCAAAGCTCAGAGACTGGAATACCAGTGGGGAACAACCCGTGCTGTTCGTTTACTTCTTTGTCTTCTGGCCTCACCAGGTGTCCACAGCCTGCTCTTAATTGCGGCCATGCATAGAACACAGAGCTCAAGTATGAAATGATCGCCACTATCCCACCCCACCCTCTCACATTGGGTCATATCCTAGGCTATGAGCACTGTTCAAAATGTTTCACATAATTAAAAGTAAACACTACTTATAAAAACAAATCTCTCATAGCTTTTAGAATCAATTAATCATTACGCTTTAAATGATGCCCTCCTGGAAGGCCATGCACAAACGGTAGGGGGCGGGTAATAGGCTATTTCTGAACATTTGCTTCTGGATTGCCACCAAAACAATTGCATGTTAAATAAGAAAGGCCACGGCTATTGTGTTGGCCACAGACTATTTTCCCATACCTTGTGACCCTGCTCTTTTCTCATCTCAATTCTGGGTCTTCTGTTGGCTTACCTCTCCTACCTCACATACAGGAGCCAGAGATTTAGCATGCCTAGAAAGGAAGCCTGCTGAAGCTGCCTAGAATTGGCAAGACCTCTGGAGCATGGACTAGGGATTTCCTAAAACTCCTACCTGGCCAGCCACAAATGTCCGTCTGCCTGTCTGCCTTCCATGTTCATGTTTTCTGCAGAGTGAGGACTGGAAGCTGGTAACACCTACTGTTAACAGCAAGTTTGGAAGCCTAACTACAAATATCTAGCTTACAGTATTTTCTTCCAGTAAAAGCCCAGAAGCCAAACCTTCTTTTGAGTTGTTAGGAAACAAAGGTGTTTCTCAGGAACGCCTCAGAAGCCCTTCACTGATGGCATGGACTCTGGATAGAGGAGTGAGAGCCTGGAGCAAGGTCCTCCTTGGGCAAGCGGTACTCTATCATCATAGAGAGGAACGCGGCTGTTGCTCTCAGGTGCTTACAGAAGTCTAATGGCACCCCCAAAGTCGCTGCAGGCCTAGCAAGTGCTTCCCCGATGGCTTGGAGTCATGACAAACATTCAGATTCTGTTTGTGTGTGGAGTTTTGTTGTTGCTGTTTTCTGAAATTGGGTTTTACTGGAAGCCCAGGCTCATTTTGAACTTGCGATCCTCCTGCTTGGATTACGCACACCCAGCTCTGTTTTATAACTGCTATTAACATGTGTTCCTAATGAGTGCTTCTGTTTGTGTTCATCAGTTTGGCACCATTTCACAGAAGAACTTGAGTGTTAATAATAATAAAAGATCTATGTATCTACATTGCTACCCTCAAAGATACTAACCTGTGACAAAAATATATCTGTGGAGTATTAACCCAACAAATATATTGGAATTTAAAAAAAAACGTGTCAAAGACAAATGATTTGCCCAAGATCACAAAGCTACTTTGTAAATGATCTAAGAGAATGATTTGGGATGTGGTGGGGATCCTCCATGTCTTTGCTATTAAGGTTTTGTTAGGTCATATCAAGTTGCCTGATGAAGCTTGCAGTCTCTCAGCCCAACTTCAACAGTCTAAATCAGGCAAAATGGAAAGAAATGTAAGAATATAAATTCATCTAAAAAAAGGAAATTAGATGCAGTTTCTTAGCTTTCCAAGCAGTGTCAGTGCCTTTGCAGCCAAAGCACGAGGATCCCTTCAACAGCAAGTGAAGTTCCATGGGTCCCTGTGAACTCTCTTGTTTGAACTAGACACTCAATAGTTTGCTTTTTGCATACACATCTCAACTATTTGAGATGTTCCTCTTAGTGTTATTGAATTGTGTTACTGCGTTTCATCTACTAGACCCTTAAAAGGAGTTTTCCACATTATTATTGAACTTTAGGTATGGCAAGGTAAGGACAAGGAAAGGCTAAACAGTGAAGATTTCTGCAAAATTCAATCCTTTCTGAATTGGTTTGATATTATGTTGCTGAGTGGTGCTTGAATAAGGAAATATGCAATAAAATTCACCCATTTGGCAAACATTAAACTGAATTTCTGTTGTGTATTGAATGCTAGTGTCATATACAGAAACAGACCTGTGAAATGTATCATAGGAAGCCACGCAGTTACCTAAAGCGGGTAAGATGCAACAAAGCATGCTAAGTACCAGGACGAGGATGAAAAAAGTATCAGAGGCCTTGATGAAGGAATAACTGGAAATGAATCGGAAGGCTTTGCAGAGCCTGGTGTTTGAGCAGTAGGTCAGGAAGAATATACTTTCGGGAACAGGGGTTATAAGCTTCAAGTGAGTAAGGACTCACATGAAACAAAATGGCATGGGAAAAATCAAGCCATTAATGAGGAAACAAACTGAATGTACGATGAAGCTGGTTAGGGGGAAACAGACAAGAGTGGCTATATTTATCTTAAATACAGTATTTCTTTGTTTAACAGTGCTTCTTAACCTTCCTGATGCTGGGGCCCTTTAACATAGTTCCTCGTGTTGTGGTGACTTCCAACCCTACAATTATTTCATTGCTACTTCATAACTGTAAATTTTGCTACGCTTATGAATCATGTTGTAGATATGTTTCCCATTGGTCTTAGGTGACCCCTGTGAAAGAGTTGTCCAATCCCCAAAGGGGTCATAACCCATAGGTTGAGAACAGTGGTTTAAAGGAACTGATGGTGTTTTTGCATCAGTCTGGACTGTTAAAAGACTGAGTTGTTCATTTCCCCATTGTTGCCAGAAATATTATTCATACTTGCCGGAGCTTTTGGTGTATTTAACACAGCTGTCTTCTTTTCTCACCGCTAATTTGTGAGATCCTCCTGTCAATACTGAATGTCTATTTTGTGATTACTCATCCCATAAACATGTATTGGAAACCCACTGAGAAAAGCCATGTGCAATGTACCTTTTAGTGTTCAGGACTCTATAGTTTAGTTTGCCACGGTCATGTTTCCTGACCACTGTTGTTTATTGGCTCCCATTTCTCTACTTTCACCTGTGGGTAATTCCTCAGAGTTGAAAGTTTCTCCTTAATGGTAGTAAGACCTCTCCAACTAGACTATAAACTTCATATGGGATGTGACCAGGCATCTATTGTTGTTATTTGTTGTAGAGTGCTATCTTTTTCTTCTACCCCTTTAAAAGGGATGCCTGTATGCAGTTGAGATCTTATTAGTTAGATAAGGCTAGAGCCTGTGATTGGGCAGTGGAAGGGAAGGCGGAGCTGAAAGTTTTAGAGAGGGGACACACACACACACACACACACACACACACACACACACACACACGGAAGGATGGATGTGGGTGAGCCAGGAGCGATAAGATGGTACCTGAAGGAGAGGATGATGAGCCGGAACCACATGGTTCTAGGAGCCATAAGTAACTGAGGACTTACAGATAGATGATTGAGGGCACGTTTGTCCAATCTAGATGTGTAGCTTATATTTATATCAATTGAGTTTTGAGTTCTTTGGGCATTTTGCAGATTGAAGATTTACTGTTAATAAATATGGCTGGTAAATTACAAGCCTCTAGAGTTTTCATTTTACAGGGTTATGGGGATTTGTGCGAGTAGCAGCCGGATTTCTGCAGGCTAGCAAGAAGGGGTGGATGATCTGGGAAGTGCTAAGGGCACCTGGCTAGTCACAGGAACCATAGGGGCAGGCTAGCCTGCCACTGCCAGCACATAGCCAGACATAGCGTGGATTGTTTTTTATAATTACATGCTGTAGTTACTACTTACTATTTTTAAGTAAAATAATAGTAAATTATTTCTATAGGCATGAGGCAGCGATGAGGAGGCTGAACGGCTGAGTAGCAAAGCTATAGAGTGCAAGCCCGAACTTTAGCAGTGCTAGGACATAGCACATCTCTGTGCACTACCCGTGTTTGCCATTAAGAGGAATGCAAAATTCAAGACAAGAAATCTAGAAAACACACTGAGAACCTGAATGTCATGAAGATTCCAGAATCTGGAGGGGAATACATTTCTCTTTGGCAGATTAAAAGTCTTGATCTGGAAGATCGAGGAATCTGTCGCAGCAAAAATCCCAGGGGATTCTTTTTTTTTTTTTTTTTTTTTAACCTACTGTTTTTTTACAGTTAGATTTGTAGAACTAGTAGGGTCTACATGAGTAGACCTTGCTGCTGAGACATATAACTAATAAAAGCACTTCAGGAAACAAGGGTCTATTCTGCCTCTGACTCGGGAGCTTGAGGCAGCTGTTAGCACTGCATCTGGAGTTGGGAAGTGGGGAACTCTGGTGCTCAGCTTTCTCCTTTTTCAAGTAGTCTGAGACTCCAGCCTATAGAATGGTGCAGCCCAAAGTAACCTAATCTAGAGATTCCCTCAAGCATGCCCAGAAGCTCTGTTGGGCTCTTTGGTGATTCTAGAGGTTGTCAAGTTGGCAATATTAATCTTCACAGGGCCGAGGAGATTTACAATTGGACAGACTAATATTGAAATAGGATATAGCTGAAGGAGTGTAAAGGCTTTTCTGGGGAAGCAGAGAATGGGATTAGGCAACAGCAAGACTTACACTTAAAGGGACACACTTAACAGAATTCAAACCCATGTTTCTGATGCCAAAGGTCATACAATTATCCCCACCAAACAGCCTCTTTTGATAAGAATGGAAAGTGATACCATAGTTGCCTTTCTTTTCTCTGAGTCTTATTAAAGATTTACAGTTACCTAGGTAGGGTTGGGTCAACAGTTCAAGACATTCTTATAGGCTATCCCCTTGATACCTTGTCTATGACAGGGTGACCTCAAGTGTTACTAACTATGAATGCTAAATACTTAATATGGTTGCTTCAGCCTATAACTATTAGTGACTACAGTTATATCATTTACTATCATTTTCCCCAGAGTTTAACGGATGAGTGTATTAATGCAAAAGTGTGGTGGATCTGGAGAATAATGAGAGCAATGTTGGACGACACTGAAAGGAGCAGAGATGAAAAAACAGTGGAGTTTTAAAAGTTGGTATCCTTTACACAAATGGTGGTAACATGTTATGCACACTTAAAATTTTTATCTAGACATGCAAAGTAGCAGGTTTCCTTACGGCATTTTCATACATACTTGGGTTTTGGTTGACCTTCCCACAGACCCTACTCTCTCTCATCTCCCCACCCACATCCCAGTGTAAACCCTTCTACTCCTAGTGTTAACCTGCTCCACTCCTCTCTCTCCCTTAAGATATCTTTACTCCCCTCTCTCATGAACCCTTTCCTAGTTTCCTGGCCTCTACCCACACTCATTCTCTCATAAGTACATACATACATACATACATACATACATACATAAAAATCATGTATCTCTCACGTACATAAAAATCAGAAACTACGATCTGCATGTGAGAGAACATGTTTATCCTTCCAAGCCTGGGTTACCTCAATAAAAAATTCCCCTCTCTATTTTCCTGCAAAGTACAGATTTTAATCCCCTCCCCCCCATTTCTTTCAAGAAAAGACAAACTGAAAAACTGGAAATGCCCCCCCATGCTCATGAATGGAAGACTCAATGTTGTGAGAATAGCTGCCTTGCAACCTAGAGATGTACAGATTTAATACAAATTTAATGCAACCTCTGTCAAAATAGTAATGCACTGGCTGTCCTGGAACTCACTCTGTAGACAAGACTGGCCTTGTGTTCAGAAATCTACCTGCCTCTGCCTTCCAAGTGCTGAGATTACTACCAGCCAGCTGAATTTCATTTTTCTTAACAGCTGAATAAAAGTCTACTGTGAAAGGAGCCTGAAATGACTGTCTCCTGAGAGGCTCTACCAAAGCCTTACAAATACAGAGGCAGAGCTCAATGCCAACCATTGGACTGAGTGCGGGGTCCCCAATAAAAAAAATTAGAGAAAGGACTAAAGGAGTTGAAGGGGTTGGCAACTCCATAGGAGGAACAACCATATCAACCAACCAGACCCCCCCCCCCCCCAGAGCTCCCAGGGACTAAGCCATCAACCAAGACTCCAGCTGCAAATGTAGCAGAGGATGGCTTTGTCATGCATCAATAGGAGGAGAGGTCCTTGGTCCTATGAAGACTCAATAGATGCCCCAGTGTAGGGGAATCGAGGGCAGGGAGGTAGGGGTGGGTGGGTGGAGGCACACTCTCATAGAAGTAGGGGAAGGGAGAATGGGATA
>JADRCD010227504.1:0-20581 GCA_019843815.1 Montemys delectorum
TATTTGAGACTCCTGTGTAAGGGTCATTTGACCACCTTCCCCAAAGGGGTTGTGGCCCTCGGGTTGAGGACTTCTGATGTAGAGACAGATCTTAAGCGAGAAAGTTTTAACTTGCATTTCTCTGATGACTAAGGATGTTGAACATTTCTTTTGGTGCTTCTCAGCCATTCGGATTCCTCAGTTGAGAACTCTTTGTTTAGCTCTGTACCCCATTTTTTAAGAGAGTTATTTGATTCTCTGGAGTCTAACTTTTTGAGTTCTTTGTATATATTGGATATTAGCCCTCTATCAGATATAGGATTGGTAAAGAGCTTTTCCCAATTTGTTGGTTGCCGTTTTGTCCTATTAATAGTGTCCTTTGCCTTACAGAAGCTTTATAATTTTATGAGGTCCCATTTGTCAATTCTTGATCTTAGAGCATGAGCTATTGAACAACCCTGAGATTCTACCTCATACCAGTCAGAATGGCTATGATCAAAAACTCAGGTGACAGCAGATGCTGGCGAGGTTGTGGAGAAAGAGGAACACTCCTTCATTGCTGGTGAAATTGCAAGCTGGTAAAACCACTCTGGTAATCAGTTTGGCAGTTTTTCAGAAAACTGGACATAGTACTGCCAGAGGACCCAGCAATACCACTCCTGGGCATATACCCAGAAGATGCTCCAACATGTAATAAGGACACATGCTCCACTATGTTCATAGCAGCCTTATTTAAAATAGTCAGAAACTGGAAACAACCCAGATGTCCCTCAACAGAGGAATGGATATAGAAAATGTGGTACATCTACACAATGGAGTACTACTCAGCTATTAAAAACAATGAATTTATGAAATTCCTAGGGGAATGGATGGATCTGGAGAATATCATCCTGAGTGAGGTAACCCAATCACCAAAGAACACAGATGGTATGCACTATTGGATAAGTGGGTATTAGCCCAGAAGCTCAGAATTCCCAAAATACAATCCACAAACCACAAAGAACTAAAGAAGAAGGAAGACCAAAGTGTGGATACGATCCTTCTTAGTAGGAGGAACAAAATATCCATCTAAGGAGTTGCAGAGACAAACTATGGAGCAGAGACTGAAGGAAGGACAATCCAGACACTGTTTCACCTGGGAATCCTTCCCATATTCAGTCATCAAACCCAGACACTATTGTGGATGTCAGCAAGTGCTGGATGACAGGAGCCTGATATAGCTGTCTCCTGAGAGGCTCTGACAGTGCCCAACTAATACAGATGTAGAGACTCACAACCATCCATTGGACTGAGTATAGGGTCCCTAATGAAGAAGCTAGAGAAAGGACCCAAGGAGCTGAAGGGTTTGCAGCCCCTTAGGAGGAACAACAATATGAACTAACTAATACCCTCAGAGCTCCCAGGGACTAAACTACCAACCAAAGAGCACACATGGTGGGACTCATGGCTCCAGCTGCATATGTATCAGAGGATGGCCAAGTCAGTCATCAATGGGAGGAGAGGCCCTAGGTCCTGTGAAGGTTTATGCCCCAGTGTAGGGGAATGTCTGGGCCAGGAAATGGGAGAGGATGGGTTGGTGAGCAGGGGGTGGGGGGGAGGGAACAGGGGATTGTTTTTTGTTTTTGTTTTTGTTTTTAGTTTTTGATATTTTTTGGAGGGGTAACCAGGAGAGGAGATATCACTTGAAATGTAAATAAAGAAAATATCTAATAAAAAAAAAAAAAAGCAAGAAAGTTAAGACATGTTGACTCAGGGAAGACCATGAGTAATTGTTGGTCGCTTGGCAGATCCAAAACAGGCTGTTGGCCTCAGGGAGCATGCCACACACAACATTATTATTTTGTTAAAGAATAATTAACTTCATTTTAAAATTAAACACACTCTTTTTTTTTTTTTAAAGGGGCTGGAGAGCTCAGCGGGTAAGAACACTGAGTTCAATTCCCAGCAACCTCATGGTGCCTCACAACCATTTGTAATGGGGTCTGATGTCTTCTCTGGTGTGTCTGAAGACAGCTACAGTGTACTCATATAAACGCAATAAATAAATCTTTTTTTTTAAACATTTATTTTTATTTATATGAATATACTGTAGCTGTCTTTAGACACCCACCAGAAGAGGGCATCAGATCTCATTATAGATGGTTGTGAGCCACCACGTGGTTGCTAGGATTTCAGCTCAGGACCTTCAGAAGAGCAGTCAGTGCTCTTACCTGCTGGGCCATCTTCACCAGGCACAGGTCTACTGAGGTCAGAGGACAATTTCTGGGATTTGTTTTTTGCCTTCGACTGCACTGAGGCAGGCGGGGTCTCTTGTGTTTCTGATGCTAAACGCTGCACAGTCTGCTCAGGACGGGTGGCCCGTGAGCTTCTGGGCCGCTCTCATCTCTACCTCACATCCTGCCTCACAAGCACTGGGATTACAGATCCACACCGTCCGATTCATGTAGAGATGGGACCTGCCTCTGCCTCCCACAAGTCCTGGAGATCTAACTCAAGTTGTGAGACTTGGCTGTACAGTTATCCCTTTTACTACGAGGTGAGCCATCTCTCTGGTTGTTTTAGGGATTTTATTTTAATAATTTTGGTAATATTATTAAAAATAATTTTAATAATTTTGTTTTAATAATTTGCTTCCCTGCCTAGGCACTGACAACTTCTTTCTAATTTCTTAAGTTTAGTACTAACTTTTATTATTCCTGAGTATGATGATGTGTATGGGGCTTACCAGCACTCACACATGCCTAGGTTTTTAAAATTACAACAGCACAATAACAAAATAGTAAATGGATTTTGACATGGATTAGGAGAGAATTTCCAACATTTGTGAAATGGCCCTAAGCATACTCCTGCCATTTTGTATTACATATTTCTGTGAACAGCTGTGACAGCTATAAATTTGCTGTTTGTTTATTTTTTTTTTTGAGACAAGGTCACATTAGGCAGCTCTGGTTGACCTGGAACTCACTATGTAGAGAACAGGCCAGCTTCAAACTCACAGAGATCCACCTGTTCTATTTCCCAAGTTCTGGAGGAAAGGCAAAATCAAAATATTGATCAATTCTGAAAAGTGTTGAAGATATACTACATTCTACAGTATCAAATATTCAGCCAACATTTAACCTTTTAGATGTAAAAAAATAGCAACCTATATCATTCGTATATGAATTTTCTTTTGTCTTTAATAAATGGTAAAATTACATGTACTACAAAGGATTGTTTAAAATAAATTTATGATGATTATCAGTAAGACCTTCAGTGGTATACTTATTTTACATGCCTATGTACCTGGAGCTGCAAAAAAGAGGGTATGAGTGGAGACCGCTCCAGAAGCCGTGGTTTTAGCTGGTGCATGACATATGACTGTCACCAGATTGCTTGGAGGCGGAAGCAGGAAGATATAGAGTTCAAAGCTGGCCTCAGCTACATAATTAAGTTTGAGGCCAGCCTGTGCTACATGGACGCCTGTCTTAAACAAAACAAGAGCAGCAGGGACAGCAGCTCATATAATACCGACAGCTCGTTTGTATCATTAGACACTGGGATTCACTATTTCCTAGTGTTCCCTGAACTTAGAATAAAACTCTGATGGCTGTTCTTCATCATTATTATAAAGTAAAGCATAACAGGCTAAAAACAGCTTTCCTCTTCTAATCCATGTCTGTGAATTTAGGCCTATTTAGAAGGCAGCCAATTTTCATGGACCAATTTAGATTGATCAATGTCAGCCCCAGTTTTTGTACATTCTCTGCCATAACTTCACTCAGAGCTGACTTTTCTCAAAATACTTATTGATTCATCTTCTTCCTATTCAGCCTCCAAAAGCAAGCCATAACATAGCCTCGTTTTGCAAATAACCCTGAGGAAAAGCTGATATTTCCATGGCAACCACTCAGTATACCTGCTGTCTTTATAAGATGGAATACGTGAGGCTTGTAAATGATAAAGCAGATATCTACCTTAAAAGTGGCCACCAGGTGTCTACTTCTATTGAAGAACCTACTTTCTCTTTTTGTTCAGAATCCATGTGAGGTTTTGAGATGATAGAACAGACATCTCAACGATAAATCAGACATCTATCTCAACAATGACCACCTACGGTGCCTCCTTGTATTGTAGAACTCATATGATTATTTTTAGAATTCTCTGTGAAAAGAAGGTAATACTTTGTACATTTGGCAGTGTTGTCTGTAATCCCAGCACATAGGCAACAGCTGGGAAAAGAAGAGCAGGAGTTCAGGCATCCTCAGCTACACAGTGAGTTAATGGCCAGTCTGGGCTAGAAAGTAAGGAGCTGCAAAAACTTGGAACCTGTAAATCTGTAAAAAAGTGTGGGCCCCTTAGCACTCATGTATCTTCATCTGTCACCACTGATAATTTCTGCCTTTCTATGGTCCCTCTGGAAAGAAACACAGCTGAGGGGCACAGAGAGAGATGTTAAGTAAAGCAGGTACTTGAGAACCAAGAGGCAACATTATGACGGGCCTGGCAATGAGCTGTTCACCAAGTGGGAAAGGTAGGAAAAGATTCAAAAGCAGCCCTTTTGACAGAGGATCCAGAAGAACATGCCTACACTAGCAGGAATGGATCTAAGAGGGAAGTGTGGATTCCTGGAGTTGGACTTGGGCCAGCTGGGGTGTGGCAAATGTCTTTACCCACTTAGCCACCTTACTGGCCATATTGTTATTATTTTAGAAGTTTAAAAGTAAAGAAAGAGAGAAGTTATGGTCTAAGTGTGGACCATGCTTTAGAACTACTGTTGAAGAGAAAAAAAAAAAAAAAAAAAGAGTTTCCACCTCATAGAATATCCAGTGTGGTATTTAGGGGCAGCTACCATACATAGGCAGGACTGCAGACCTGGAAGGACAGGTCACCGTATGAACGGAGAAAGAATGCATATAGCATTCAATAAAAATGAGCAAATAAACATCCACATGTATCTGTCAGAAGGAATAAAATTCAGCAATAAAATATAATTACCCCACTCCTGAAAACACTATGTTAAATAAAGAAGTCATACAGTACTTGGCTCCAATGATGTGTAGTGTCCAGAATAGACAAACCCTTAGAATGGTGGTTTCCAGGGGCTGGGGGAAGGAAGTGAGGAGTGAGTGCTTAAAATGGGCACAGAGTTTCCTACTAAAGTTCTAAAACTGTTTTGGAACTAAACAGAGGTAGTGGTTGTACAACATGGGCTCTATAAAGTAAATGCCATGGCACTGCACACTTATACAGTGTTTAAAACTAGAACTGACATACACACAGACAAGTTCATGCATGCACAGACATGAGCTAACATAGAACAACCAGAAGCCACTCAGAACATCAGGCAGAAAACTTGCTGTGAGCACAGTCTATGCTCTTGCGCTGACAGTCATAACTTCTGAGACATGTCTCCTGTCAAGATTGCTAAACAAAACAATTTCTCTTGGCTTTACCTAACATATTCCTTTTACAAGACACTGCAGGGCTGGTAGGACGGCTCGGAGGGTGAAGGAGCTTGCTAAGCAAGGCTGACAACCTGGGTTTCATCCTCAGAGTCCTCGTGAAGGTACAAGGAAAGAATCAACCACAGAGTTGTCCTCTGCTCTCCAAATGTGTGACATGGAATGCATAATTTGTCACATAAACACATCCTACACACAAACACATGCACACACAATAATATTTTATGCATACTACTACTACTGCTGCTACTACTACTACTACTACTACTACTACTATTACTACTACTAATAATAATTTTAAAAGCTTAAAAGATGATGTACTGGGGCTCGAGAGATGGCTCAGCAGTTAAGAGCACTGACTGCTCTTCCAGAGATCCTGAGTTCAAATCCTAGCAACCACATGGTAGCTCACAACTATCTGTAATGAGATCTGACGCCCTCTTCTGGTGCGTCTGAAGACAGCTATGGTGTACTTCTATACATAACATGAATAAATAAATCTTTAAAAAAAGAAAAAGATAATGTAGTTTGCATACTGATGCCAGATAAACCCTAGGGCCAGTCAGAATCCTAAGTGATCCTGGCTGTTGTCCCTCTTCTCACTTAAAATGAAAAGCCTCACATGAAAAGGAAGACTTAAGAAAGAACTTTAGGGCCAGGCGGTGGTGGCACAGGCCTTTAATCCCAGCACTTGGGAGGCAGAGGCAGGCGAATTTCTGAGTTCGAGGCCAGCCTGGTCTACAGAGTGAGTTCCAGGACAGCCAGGGCTACACAGAGAAACCTTGCCTTGAAAAAAAAACAAACAAAAAAAAAAAACAAAAAAGAAAGAACTTTAGGGTTGGGAAGCTGGCTCAGTGGGTAAAGGCATTTGCTACCAAACCAGATAACAGTTGAGAGAAGATAACCGACTTCCTCAAATTGTCCTTTGACCTACATGGGCGCTATGGCATGTATGAATCTATATATACATAAACAATAAATAAATGTAATCTTTTTTAAATTTATGATTTATTTTATTTTATATATGTGAATGTTTTATCTGCATGTATGTCTATGTACCACACTTGTGCCTGATGCACACAGAAGTTTAGAAGAGGGCGCCAGATCCTCAGGATCTAGAGCTATGGATAGTTGTGGGCCACTATGTGGGCACTGGGAATAGAACCTGTGCAAGAGCAATGAGTGCTCTAAACTGCTGAGTCATCTCTGTAGCTCCTCCCCCTTTTTATTTAAGAATTTTAGTTGGGGGAAACTACCTAATAGCATTGGCACAGCGAGCTGCAGACGGAGTTGGGGACTCTACTTCTGACCAAGCCAGCTTCTTTCCAGAGGACTGTAGACAAGCATAGTAACCTTCTAGTTGCTAGGCTCCTCCTTCACACCTCTGGAGCGTGACACTTGCAGCCTCTCTAACAAGCACAGCAAATAGGACTTCTAGCTCCACTCCACACCCACTTCAGTCAAGTCCTGCTCATTAGCATCTTCTTGCACCATTGCTCCTTACCCACTTCCTGGTTTCTAGAGACAGGGTCTCATGTAGCCCACTCTGGCCATGAACTCACTATCTATGGGAGGATGACTTAAACTCCTGATCCTCCTGCCTCTACCTCTCCAGTGCTAGGTTCATAAGCAGGAACTACTGTGCCCAGCTTCAGAATTTCTTCACTGCCTTTTATTTTTTAAGAGAATAAAAAGGAAATGTTCTACAAAGCCACTGTCCAGGAGGCAGGGATTCCTCTAATTCAAAACAGCCTTGCTCTGAAGCCTCTTGAGAATTAGGTTTAAAACTTCCCACAGTGATTCATCCTTGGCATGTGAAAAGGACAAGCAGGAAGTGAGTAGTCCTCAATAAAGGATGCTTCCCAGAGGAAGTATGCTTCCTCCTAGAGACTCCAGTAAGGACCTTGGCATGCAGATGTATTTTGGGATGTCTTGGGATTTACAAGCAAATAAACATTTGAAGCAGAAAAAAAAAAAACCATATATATATATATACCAGCAGAGTTCAGAGTACACACCCCAGGGTGCTAGGCTTGAACCCAGAGCCTCCTTCCTGCATTGGAGATGCATGCTTCACTACTGAGCAATACCCACAGCCTACAAATACATTTGTACAGTGCTGTTTGGTCCCAACTACCCCACATCCCTGGCTCACAGTTTTGTTGTGTTTCAAGTCTTTGAAACAGTGGTTACTAAATATGTGAAGAAGTTTCATCATGAGCAGGGCTGCAGCAGGGAACGGGCCCTGAGGCACAGGCACTGTTCTCACCTTGTCGGGAAGCCCCCAGCTTGTCTCTAGGAGCCTCTGCTTCCTCACCTATAAGACTTTTGGTCTCAGAGGAAGGTCAAGATTCCACAAAAGCAGTGGTGAGGTGAAGGTATAAAGTGAAAAACAAAACTAAAGAAACGAAGTTCTGTGGCGCACGCCTTTAATCCCAGCACTTGAGAGGCAGAGGCAAGCGGATTTCTGAGTTCGAGGCCAGCCTGGTCTACAGAGTGAGTTCCAGGACAGCCAGGGCTACACAGAGAAACCCTGCCTCGAAAAAACAAAACAAAACAAACAAAACAAAACAAAACAAACAAACAAAGAAAATGAAGTTCTGGGAATGTAGAAATAAAGGTAAAAACAAGACTTTTGAGAAAGAAATAATAAGCCCGAACTACCTATACTAGAGACATCTGCTTGTATAAGAAAAACAAAGTTTTTAAAGGTCAGGAGGGCTGGGCTGAACTAAAAGCTGACCAGAACACAACCTGTAAGAACAAGATTAGATGTTCTACCCTCCCTGTACTAAGGTCCAAGAACACCCTGACCTTACAAAAATTCCGGGACTTTCCAGCATGCCCCGTTCCAGGGGCCTTCCAGGTACAAGAGTTAGGTAAGGGGGCAATGAAGCCAGGAGCAGCCCCCTAAAGCAAGCCAGCCAATGCCTGAAGAGATCCTTTGTTTGATACTGCACCAGTCAGAATGAGCCAACTAGCCCTGTTGCCTCTTCCTGCTTGGATGAGCAACTCCACATGCATTGGCCACGCACGTTGGATCAATAAATCTCATGTTATTGCAGCGATCCATTGTCAATTTGTGATCTGTGGGAAGCGCATGTAGGTTAAGACTCTCTGAGGGTCTCACAGAGTCTTCCAGACGCTTCTCAGTAAATGCTCAAGGAGTAACAATATTGCAAAGTAAAGCAACCTAGGCCTGGGTCAGAATTGCCCTAACCCTCTCACCCTCGTCTTTGCTACTTTAGTTTTAGAAGGAAACACTAAACATAGCAATACAACTGAAGTTCTGTATTTTAAAAATAGCATGTCTGCTCAACACTGTAGCTCTGTCAGATAGTTCCTCTCTCTCCATCTTGCTTTTGTGGTACTAGAGACTAGACTTGAGACCTCAGGCCTGCCAAGCAGAGACTATATCACTGACTGTTATCACAGCCAGACTTCATTTATAGTACTTTTCTAACAGAGGCCTGACTAATGCAAAAAGATGTAGATTTTGTCCGGACACTTAAAAAAAAAAAATCCCATGTAACTCTAGGGAATGAAAATTCATAATTTTACAGAAATAATTAACGCTACAGGTTCAGAGAGATAACACAATAAGAGAGTCAGGGCGGGTGGTAGTGGTGGTGGTGGTGCACGCCTTTAATCCCAGCACTTGGGAGGCAGAGGCAGGCGGATTTCTAAGTTCGAGGCCAGCCTGGTCTACAGAGTGAGTTCCAGGACAGCCAGGGCTATACAGAGAAATCCTGTCTCAAAAAAAAAAAAAAAAAGAGTTAGAGTCAGATGAGTCCATTTATCTTTAACATAAGGTTGGTTGTAAACCATTTTCTATATGTATTATGAATGTATATAAGGGATGGATAAATAGGTTATTGAGACAGGGTCTTGTATAGTCCAAGCTGGCCTGGAACCATGTGGCCTGGGATGGGCTCAAACTTGGAAACCTCCTGATTTAGCCTCCCAAGTACTATGATTACTAGGATTATAGGTGTGAGCTACCACACTTAGCTAAATTATTTTAAGCGAGTGCTTTTCCTTGATTCTTTGAAGTATACATATCAAAATAAGAGTGATCTGTAATCTTTCTTGACTTATTATCATATTATTTTTTTTATACTGGGCCTGATTCCTGTCTAGTCCCTTTTTTTCTTCAAGACAGGGTTTCTCTGTATAGTTCTGGCTGTCTTGAAACTTGCTCTGTAGACCAGGCTGGCCTCAAACTCAAAGATTCACCTGCCTCTACCTCTCAAGTGCTGGAATTAAAGGTGTGTGCTATCACTTCCTAGTTAGTATCACTTTTAATAATCTCTATAATCAGGGCTGGGGATATAGCTCAATTGGTATAGTGCTTGTCTTACATGTATAAGGCCCTAGGTTTCATCCCCAGTTTAAAGGAAAAAAAGGGGGGTAGGAGTGTCCATCACCAAAACTATCATGTTTTAGTTGACATTTACTTGTATTTTCTAAATAAAATACAAACAACATTGACCTAAAAGTCCATAAGAAGTAACTTTTTGGTTGTTTGTTTTAAAGGCAAGATATCTCTTATATAGCCCAGTTTAGCCTTGAACTGGCCATTGTAGGCCCAGGTGGTCTCAAACTAACTGTGTAGTCAAGGCTGGCCTAGAACTCCTGATCCTCATGCTTCCATCCTCATGTGCTGGAATTGTAGGCTCATGTCACCATCCCATGCTTTACAAGGGCGATGCTTTCAGAGTTGTAGCAAAATGCCTATTTGAAGCATTAGGCACAAAGCCTTCTCAGTAGACAGCTAAGGAAGAGCTGCTCAGATAGAGAAGAGCTTTGAAATGCTCTGCCAAGAGTCAGGAGGTCTCCTCAGCCCCTCCAAGTACTGAGTAAGACCCAAGGAATATAATTAGTCCAGTTGAGATCACAGCACAAGAGGACAGACAGTACAGCCTCCTTGCTCATCCTACAGATGGAGTCCAAAATCTCTACCAGAGATAGTCAAAGAACTGGGGAAAACAAAAGACAAAAGAAAAGCCAAATGAGACAGACTGAGCACTCAAATCCTTCTCTTCTGGCCCTTGTGCCACGCTGGCATCCCAGATGCCGCAGACATTCCAGCTACATCAGAAAGAAAATTCTTCTTTGGCTTCTATTTTTCATGAACTCGTTTCTCCCAAGCTGATCAAAGAAGTCTGCAGTGACCCTTATTAAGTCAACTCACTTTGATTCTGTCTCAAGCCCAAGTGACATGACAAATGTTGGGACACTGTCACCAGAGGATGCTGAACAAATTACTAGCTTCCCTGTGCTTCCATCTTCTGCCACAGGGACAAGAGTGCTGTCACACAGAACTGTGGCGGGGATAGATCGCCATTGTCATTGCTGTGTGACAGCACCAATTGGAGCTGGGGGGGCTGTAACATTTCCTCTGACATGAGGAAAGCTATAATAAAAATCGAAAAGTCTTACATGAACTCTGGACATGGTGACTTTCCTAGAACTTGGGAGGTGGCAGCAGGAGGACGGCTCTGAGTTTGAAGTTCCAAGCAACCAGTGATATCTTGCCCCCCAAAAAAAACAAAAAGAAAAAAAAAAGTGTTTTTGCCACAAATTGTTCCATCTTGATGAAAATGAAGTGCTGTGACTTTAAATTACTTGCTAGTCACAGCCAGTGCTTGCAGGAGGCAAGTGAGCTTTTCCTTTGCAGTGGAAAGCAATCACAAATAGCTAAAAATCCCAGCAGCTTCTCAGGGGTCAGATGTGAGCAACATTTAGATTCAGTATTCATTTACAATCCGTTCCATTCCCATGTTTAAGAACGGTTCCTGTCAGAGAAGTCTGCAACACACATCTCAGTAAGCAGGCTGTGATGCACTCTCCCTAGAACCCACATTCCACAAATCAACATACACATTCATAAGTCTGTCCGCAAAATGCTATGTCTTTAAATTTAAAGAGAGTCATAGTTCTCTTCAGAATCAACTCATAACTCTCACACAAAACCATAATCTTAGAATCTGTATCCTGAAGACCAACTTCAGTGAAAGAGGGAAAAAAAATCTTAAGAGGAAAATACTTTTGGAATCCAAGCTGTGGTAGGGAGAAGATACTGCTTGGCTCTTGTCATTTAAATGTATGGCCAGGAGAGTATTGATCGAATAGGAACCTTTCTAGTTGCTTGTAAGGTCTGGTGCTGGTGCTGCTAATGTGTGTGACATGACAGTGGAGCCGTCAGTTCACTCCAACCCTAAGTTCTATAACAGTGTGCATGCCTGGAAGCAAAGAAATAAACGAGCCATCTCATGGGAAGCACCTTCGTCCCACAGAGCAGGTCTGAGTAGCCTCCAGGAACACTGAGAGCACAGGAGATTCCAGCACCCCTGACCTAAGAGTCTCCACTGAAGAGCCACTGACCTTTTGATGACTTGTGACTTCGTCCCGTGTCCTCCCCAGCTCCTCGGCAAGTTTGACGTTCTCTTCTTGCAGTGCTGAAAGCTGCTGGGACTTCTGAGCTGCTGCCTGCTTTAGGATTTCTCTGCAAGGACAGTGAGTGCAGGGTTACCATAGAAACAAGACAAGCAAGGAAACTGTGGGAGACAACAGCTTCACAGCACCGAGGAAAATAGATCTGGGTCACGTGCCCGATAAGATCTATAACAACAAGAGACTGTACTGGCTGCCTGAAGGAGAGGGCACACGATTTAACCTCTCAGAAAGAGATTGGCTATCCACAATTATGACATTTTAAAATACCTAACAAACACTGTCTCTACCCTATTACCACCCACACCCCACACAAATTTTGCTGTAAAATAGATGACAAATTCCATGATCAGTATAGCCTTCGTCAATAGGAAAATTTGTTAGATAATTATACTAAACCCACTATGGCGTGGTGACTTAATTTGCTGCCAAAGCACTTTGTTCTAGAGGCAAACATAAATCTCTTAATCTATTTTTCTCTTGATGAAATAAAAACCCAGTGATCCATTAGAGTCAGAGTCAGGTGCTATTGTGAGTCTGAGTATATTTTTAGGACAATGGGAAGTGAAATGCCCAAAGGAGTTTTTTCCAAAACAAATAGGAGATAGTTGATGGTATTCTTTCTACAATGCTAATTGCTAATTAAAAGCAAATAAACATAACACAGCTTGCCAGCTAACTAGCATCATAAATGCCAATATAAACAATAAGGTAGATATATTTATTAGATATTTTCTTCTTGTTAAAATTAATCCAGGGGATAAGAGAAGGAACTGTGTGAAGGGGTACCAGGAGGAGGTGGGGCAGCAATTGGGATGTGAAGTGAATAAATTAATTAGTGGGGGAAAATAATAATAAATAAATTTTAAAAGATTAAGCAAATATACATTCTGAACTATTATCATTTACATATGGCTGTTCAAAATATTTTTACTTAATCACTAGATTCTAGTTTTGTGCCATGGAAGGTTTTGAAGCAATTTTGAATTTTAAGTGGGTATATGATGGGTAAACTCTACTTAGCAAGCTGTCATATGTGACTGCATTCTGAATCCAGTCATCTGGGTAGGAATCCATCTGTCAATGCATGAACACATCTATTTTTAACTTCAATTGTCTAATGGGTAGCAGTGCTTGGCATATTCGATTTTCTCAATTTTTAATTCTCTACCTACCTATAACATACTCTATGATGACCTCATGAAGATTTAGGGGAATAAATCTAAACAAAAACTCTCTCAGCACACTGAATTAGACTTTTTACAGAGATGAGTAATTAGTAAGTACAGAAAAAGTGAGATCTGAAGGCAATGATTTTAATTGTGGGTCCATCAACCTATTTACCCATTCACATACACAGATATCATCAGTTTTTGTCAACTTGACACAGACCTAGATATGCCCAGGAAGGGAGCCCAACTGAAGAATTGCCTTCATCACACTGGCCTGTGGCATATCTGTGGCATTTATTAACTGTTGATTGATGGAGGGGGAAGTCCCAGCCAACCATGGCAGTACCATCTCTGGGCAGGAGGACCTAGGCTGCGGAAGAGTGAGGCATGAGCCTGAGAGTGAGCAGTAAGCAGTGTCCCCTCAGTGCTCTCCGCTCCGGTTCCTGCCTTGGGTTCCTACCTTGGCTTCCCTCAGTGATAGGCTGTGACTTATAAGCCACATAAACCCTTCTTCCCCAAGGTGCTTTGGTTGTGGTGTTCATCATAGCAACAGGAAAGCAAACTAGAATGGATAAGCACACACACACGCACGCACGCACGCACGCACGCACATACACACACACCACATATTAAATTCATTAATTGGTTAAAGCCCATTAACCCTTGACAAGTCAGAAGATTTTTCTTACGATGAAACCATCATAAACTAAATACAGTATTTCTCAGGTTGTCACTGCCTTCATAGGAACGTTTCTGTTTGCTGATACAAAGTCTTACTATGTTTTGAAAGCTGGTATTGAACTTTAACTCTTCCTGCCTTGGTCTCTGGTGTGCTGGGATTACAGTGTATGCCACCACATCTGGCCAGTCAGCAGTGATGTTTGAGCTCCTCTTCCTGCTTCTTTGAAAATCTGTTCTTTCATCACATATACACAAGGTTTACGTACTATAAGTTTTTGAAAATGCTGGTTTAAAGAACATACAGTGAGGCCATGTGTGGCGGCAAGCACCTTTAATCTCAGCACTCAGGAGGCTGAGGTAGGTGAATCTCTGCAAGCCTGGGACAAGCCTGGTCTACACAGCAAGTTCTAGGACAGTCAGGGCTAGAGATCTTGTCTCAAAAGAGCAAGTGCAAAACAGATAACAAAAAAAAAAGAGCATGCCATGAGCTGGAGGCATGGATCAGCAATTTAGTGCTTGCTTAGTACCACTCTCTGAAAAAATACTGCAGTAAAAAAAAATTCAAACAAGAAATTAAAACATAGCCACTGGGGCTCAGCAGGAAAAGCACTTGCCACACAAGCCTGATGTCTGAGGGCTCAAACCCCAGAACTCATCTAAAGATAGAGGAAGAGAACTGACACCACAGAGCTGGGTTCCATCTCAAAAACAAAAAACAAACATACATTTCTAATAACTGTGTGAGTGTGTGTGAGTTTGTGGGTACATATGTAAGTGTGTGCCTACACATGGAAGGGCCAGAGGCCCGCACTGGATGTCTTCTTCAATCACTCTTCGCCTTATTTGATGAGACAAGTTCTCTCACTAAGCCTGAGCTCTAGGATCTGCAAGACCAGCACCAGAGAGGCCCAGGGCTCTTCCTCTTGCTCCCTCCCCAGCACCGGCACCACAGGTACCCCAGCCACATCAGCCTTTTCAGTAATAAATATTGCTGATACTGACTTATATTTTACTCATAAATTTATTAAGTTAAATATAGTCCAGAAAATTGGACTGTTTAGTCAGTTCTTATAAGATAGAAAGTCACTCAGCAATGGGAAACCAATTCATTATGGCTCTCCTGCTGAAATCAGGAGCTGGCTAACTCAAACAAGGGCTCTCTTGAAATGACTCTAGTAGGGAGCATAGAGTTAAAGAGCATTCCATCACAAGTGCTGGTTTCCAGCTCTAAGAGCAGTGGCCATGGAAGGGAACGCCATCAGGACAGTGCAGCTCCTCTGGTTCCACTGTTTCTCTAGGTGGCATTATTCTATCAGGTAATGACAAACACCACAGCCCTGGAGAACACGGCTACCGCTGTATGCCTATCTCTCTCTCTCACACACAGACACACACAGAAACACACACACACACACACACACACACAGAGACACACACACAGACACAAGCACTGTTCATGCTCTAGCTTTTGGCACTGAGGAATGCAACTAAGGAATGCACAACAACCCAGGAAGTACCATTCCTGTCACACAGCCCTTTGAAAGCAGATGTCCTTGCCTTGAAGTGTGGCCAAGACTAGGGCAGAGGATAGAGAATCACAGGCCAGGGCTTTTCACCAACCCCCCCAGGCCTCCTTCCACTAGTTTCTATGCAAAGTTAAAATCTAGCCACGGGGTGCCTTGTCACTGACAGGAAGAGGGAATTTCCTCAGGCCTGCTTGGGCAGAAAGACTGTAAAGCAGCCCTGGCCCAGGGCCTACTTCTCTGTCATTTCAACAACTTCCCTCAGGGAAGTATCAGAAGAAAGATAGGCTGCCATCACTATGACAGTGGCTGGCACCACTGTCTCCTACTCCCACTCCTTCCACTGGCAGGAGGCACAGGGCACAAAGACAACTGGGGGTGCAGGTGAGATAAGGTTCTCACTAGGCAGCACTAGCTGACCTGGAATTTGCAGTAATCCTCCTGCTTCTGTCTCCTGACTTCAGGGATTACAAGCGTGCACTGCCACATCCAGCTGTAAAGACCACCTCTCTCCCCACACCCGCTTCAGACCCAGTGCCTCATACATGCGAAGCGTGCACTTTACAACTGCACTGAGACACAGTTTGTCTCTTTGTGGGTATGGCACTGATTCTGCACCAACTGGGAAGGAAGGGTGATGGGACTGCATTTAGTGGGTAGACTACTGAAGGACAAGTCCTATGTAATCAGTGTGGAGTGAGAGTGCTATCTAAACATAAGGGCTCTCTCTAAGGGTTAGATCCACCGTGGCCCTGCCCCCACCACACCCCACCCCTCAGTACCTAGTGTGTCCAGAAAGCTCAGGAATAACACTTTAGCAATGGGAGACCTGTGACACAAATGACTAAAGTCAGTCACCTCAGCGCCCCATATTCAGGTAGCATAACTACTTGTGTAACAGGGAAAAAATTGCTTAAGCTATTCTTGAGTCTACCCTCTCTGAATGTAACTAAAATGCTAGTTTCTTTGTGTTTGGTATGTATGTTATTCATGTGTATGAATGTGTGTTGTGCAAGTGTGTATGTGTGTGTGCATATGTGGGTGAAGGCTAGAGGTGGACACTGGGTGTCTTCCTCAGTCACTCTCTGCTTCATGCTTGGAGACAGGGTCTCTCCGGAACCTGGAGCTCACTGTTTCAGCTACATTACATGTTCATCAAACTCCAGGATCCTCCTGTCTCTGCCCTGAAGCACTGGAGTTATAAATATACACCACCATATTCAGCTTTTTGGTTTTTTGTTTGTTTGGTTTTTTGTTTTTATCAAGACAGGGTTTCTCTGTGTAGCCCTGGCTGTCCTGGAACTCACTCTGTAGACTAGGCTGGCCTCAAACCCAGAAATCCGCCTGCCTCTGCCTCCCAAGTGCTGGGATTAAAGACGTGCGCCACCACCGCCCGGCCATATTCAGCTTTTTAAGTAGGTGCTTGGGATTTCAACTCAGCTTCTCATTTTTTCCCAGCAATTGCTTAATAAATGCAGCTATAGCCAAGCTAATCTGGAATTTACTCTGTAGCCCAGGCTAGCCTCTAATTCACAGTAATTATCCTGTCTCAGACTCTCAAGTACTTGAAATTATAGGCATGTGCTACCATGTCTGACTTTTTTCTATTAAAAGAAGTTTTGAAAGATTCATTTTGGTATTTTTAGCTAATTATTTTTGAGACAGGGTCTCTCTGTGTAGTCCTAGATATCCTGGAACTTTATAGATAAACCAGGCTAGCCTTGAACTCACAGAGATCCATCCACCTGCCTCCGCCTCCCAAGTGCTGGAATTAAAGGCACGCACCACCACATCCAGCTTTTGTAGTGTTTATTAATAAATGGTCTCATAGTCCTACATGTTATGGCCAGCAATCACATAAACATTCAAATTTAACTCTAGTACATGACCAGCCATATATTTATATAGCTTTATAAAAGTCACAGTGAACCCCATGTTTCTTACTTCAGCAGCTAGCCCAGATCCCTTTGATCTTCAACTTACCTGTGGTTCTACGGTGATTCCTGAATTCACCCATGGGGAATGCATTTTAGTTGACTGATAGACAACTATTTTCTAATCTTTTCAGATATTGCTTTTCTTTTAAAACTTATAATTCCCCTCAAAAGAGAGACACTCACATTTCTTTCTTGAATTCTTCCATTTTTTGGTTCTCTACATTCAGAAGTTCTTTTGACTTGTTCAGCTCTTCCACAGTTTTCAAGTTGTTTTCTTTAAGTGTGTCCAACTTAAAAACCAAGAGGGAAAAAAATTGATGAAATTATTTCATTTTTCAGTGACATGGCTGGATAAATTATTCACAAAAGTATGCATTTAAAAATAGATGGCATTAGTCATTTGTAAGCGTCAGGGAGAGTCAGCCAGAGAAGAAATTACAAATGACAAGTTGATTATGAACTGCGTATCTCCTCCTCATTCAGTCTCCATTTCCTGTACACCTGGCCAAAATGCCAACCTGAGTTGCCAGCGTGCGCCAGGACAGAGCTTGTTTTAGTCCTGTGTGCTTTTGCTTGTTTGGTTACCTGGTCCCCTCCCCAATTGGGGTGATCAGTGCACACTGCCATGTCTGGCTTTGTTAATTTTTCGTAAAATTCTCAGTATTTTCACCTAAGGTTGCCCTTCAAAACAGCCCACTTTTAAAAGGCAAGAAATAGAGTGTCAAACATCAACATTATCAAGGATCAATCTCTGCAATCAAACTAAAACCCTTTCCTCTCCTCACTGATCAGTCATATGG
Organism: Montemys delectorum; assembly: GCA_019843815.1. NCBI lineage: Eukaryota > Metazoa > Chordata > Mammalia > Rodentia > Muridae > Montemys > Montemys delectorum. The sequence continues at coordinate 17,993 of JADRCD010227504.1, forward strand.
GAAATGATATTTCCAATGTCAGCTCTAAACTTATGAAGCTCTTTATCTGAATCAACCATTTGTCAATTGGGGGGAAGTTGTTAATCCATCTGCAACTTCTATGATGAGGAAGAAGCCATGCAGTGAGAGTGAAGGGTGCTCACTCACACGCCTCTCACATTCCTCCCACCATCCAGCAGCCCTCTTAACGCCTGCCCTCTAGTGGCAATGTCGGGCACTTCATAAATGGAATGATCAGGAGCTCTGGCTGGTGGCTGGAGTTCTTGGAACTGATGGAGCTTGTTCCATCCATCCACCATGCAAGCTGTGATTCTGGAGTCAGGCTAGCAAGCCTGGGCTTTATATCTCTTATTCTCTCTTTGTCATACCATATGCCACCAACCAGGAATCCAGAAAGTACCATGCTAATTTTAACATACCACATTCCTTTTCATGTCCTTTAATATCCTAGATGTATAAATGAAGGCAATAAAGCATTGTAATAGGCCCAAGAAACAGCTCATCTACCTTGTGACCTGGTAACAACAGACTTCCCGTGGGAAGACACAATTCTCCTGGATCCCATCCTCCAGGAAAAATCTTAGAAATCTGAGTGTACTCTCAGAAATTTTTATTTACTCTAACTACCCCCAGATGTCCATTTTGGAAGATCTGACCCTTAGCCTTGTATGAGGGGCCTAGTCTTTCCCACCTCGAAGTCCCTGCCTTTGAACTACTTTCTGAACGTCTTACTTGCCTGTGACTTTAAAAAGCGCCTGAAACTATCTAGAACTTCACACCCCACTTCAGATAGCTTTTCAGGAAGAATTTCTGTGAGCTGGGAAGATGGGAATGGGGAATCAGAGCAAGGTCCAAAGGGAAATGCTACTTGGAGATAGAACAGAAATAACCTGATACCGCAAATTTGTCCCAGCTCCAGAAATGACTCGTTCAAGAAGACACGAAAGGATGTAAACACTGAGCCGAGCCAAGAAAAAGCCTGTACAAGGGTAGAGAAATGCAAGTTGGCAGCTCCAAGTCAGAAGAAAGTTGAAGGGAAGACTATGTAGGATAAAAGGAAAGATATATAACTCACAGGTGCCACCACTAAGTAGTTACCTAAGAACACCATAATATTAGGACTTCCTCTTCATCCTTTGGCTTGTTCATTAGTTTATAGGATCTCATGTAGCCCATGCCAGCCTTGAACTCCTAATTCTTCCACTGCCACCGCCCAAGGACTGGGTTTATAGGCATGCATCAGTGTCACCATAAATTCTTAAAGTTTAGTGCTACTAAGCAAGTAATATATTGATGACATGGTGTACATTCAGGTCTATAGATCAACCCTTTTTAAGTCCGCACTTCAAAAAGACTGCTACTGAGTTAAATGACTAAACATTCCATGAAGTTGGTAAGCTTTGAACAAACAAACGCAAAAACATTGAAATGTGCTTACTTCGTTCTGTAGTTTTGCATTTGTTTGCTTGGTGTCCTCCAGGGATGCCAGCGTTTCTGTTTTCTCTTTGGTCATCTGTTCCATGATCTGCATGGCGTCTTCTGCAGTCTGAGCAGCCTAAAGCACAGGGAGACACAGTGAGGAGACAGAACGGGCACCATCAGGAATACACAGGATGAGAGTCCTCAACCCAACCCCAGAGTACACAAACCAGGCTGTGAAGGGTCTACACTGGAAAGGAGATCGAGGGGGGAGGCCCTTCCCATGGCATTTTTCATGAAGTCAACTCTGAACCCTTTCCACATTCTCTCCTCCCTCTACACCTCCATCCAAGTTCCAAGTTCCACTGACAAGCAGGAGCTCATCATTGTGACAGACCATCTGGTGATGATGCAGAACAACAACCCTATATAGCTGACTGGCTCTTAAACTGACTGCTGTAAGTACAGAAGACTTTCCTGGATCTCTCGGTTTGGGGCTTTTGAAGTCACTCAATTTAAGCTAAGAATTCTTCACACAATTATAAATTATTTGGGCAATTATGGCATTAGGCTCAAGTGTTTCATGAGAGGCATTGAATGGGAAAATCTATAAGAGAAATGGAGTAATGAATATAACTGTGAATAAAAAAGATGTATATACAGTAATATAAATTCTTAGCTACTAAATATCAAAAATAATCATATGACTAAGATATTTGACTGAAATTTCAGCTGGTGGGTTTGATAACGTTAGTGAGAATTTGGTATTATACACACTTTACCATCAGCCATGGAGATTTCAGAGGGATCTTCCACCTCCAGAGGAACAGGCACGATGAATGAAATAACATAGGAGACTGTATTTCAGTGTGTTCAGTGTGCACACTCTAATGCGGCTGTGAAGCCTCCAGGAAACAGTTAACTTTACAGGTATCAAAGCTTCTCCATAAATAAATAAATAAAAACAAAAAGCTTTCTTATTCACAGTTTTCAGGGATTTTTGAAATGAGAAGTGACTTCTATAATTAGACATTCAATAATGAATCAACCTCTTAGGTTGTAAAGAAAAGCTGGACACACCACACACACACACACACACACACACACACACACACACACACACAGAGAGAGAGAGAGAGAGAGAGAGAGAGAGAGAGAGAGAGAGAGAGA
>JADRCD010227504.1:20591-48062 GCA_019843815.1 Montemys delectorum
GAGAGAGAGAGAGAGAGAGAGAGAGAGAGAGAGAGAGAGAGAGAGAGCGCTAGCTTAATCAGGTGGATTTCCCTGGGTTGCAATGAAGAGAAATCACCTAAGCCACTAATGTGAGTGCACAGTTAGTGAGGACTCTGGGTGCTCAGTACTCGAACCTCTCACTTTACCGTGAACGAATGAAGGGTCTCAAGCTCTCTAATTTTAAGGGTAAGCTTGCTCTTGTCTTTTCTCAAAGTCCGGTTTTCACTCTGGGACTCTAGGAGGTTGGCTGAAATGTGGCTGTTGGTTTGGGCCAGTTGGCTAATCTCTTTCTGGAGAATGAAATAGCTTTCTTCCAGCTTCTCCTTCTCCTTGAGTGCCTCTTCACTTCTCAGCATCATCTCTCGCTTCTCAGCCAGGAGGTTCTTGTTGTCCTGAAGCACCTCGGCTCTCTCAGTCATGGCCACCTCGTGGTTCAGCCGAAGGTCATCCAGGATCTTGGTGAGGCAGCTGTGTAGTTCTTGCAATTCCAACTTGGACTTGGACAGGGCAGCAAAGTCGCTTTTGAGGGTCTCGATGTTGGCCGCGAGCTGAGCCGTCTCGGCACTCAGGAGCTCCTTTTCCTTAATGATCTCCACCACTTTTTGCTCTGAGCTGGTCTTCTCTTGGGTAAGTGTAAAATTCTCAGTTTGGAGCTGCTCACTACACACCCTCAAGCCCTGAATCTCTTCCTCCAAGAGCACTATTCTCCCATGAAGCTTGTTGTTTTCGTATAAAGAGGTCTCGTTTTCCTTGGCCCTGGCCTCCTTCTCCAGGATTAACGTCTGCTGGATGTTCCGAATCTCCTCGTTTAGCTTCTGACACTCCTCCTGCAGGTTCAAGCCATCCCTCAGCAAGATGTTCTTCTCGCAGCAGCAAGTCTTCAGCTCAGCGTCCAAGCTCTCCTTTGCCTGCATCATGCTAGTATGCTCTTTTTCAAGGTTCTTTTTGGCATTCTGAGCCTCTTTCAGCATCAAGGAGAGGTCACACTTGCTGCTCGTCAGCTCCTGGTTTTCCTTCTTTCTTTCTTGAAGCTCCTTCTTCAGAGCGTCGATATTACCGAGCAGCTTCATCTTCTCCTGCATAGCGATGCGTCTGTTTGTAGCCTCTTGGTCATACTTCCTTTTCAGATCTCCTATGGTCTTGATAGAACTTTCCCTGTCAGCAAGTAAATCTCCATTTTGTAGCTCCAGGGCTGACTTTTCTTTCAAGAGACTATCCTGCTGCTTTTTCAGCTTGGCGACTTTCTGGCAAGCCATCTCCTTCTCGGACGTTAAGCACGTGATCTTCTCGTTCAAGCCCATCTCAAGCCGTGACACCTCTTCTGAGTGTTTGTTGAGTTTCTCAGTGATGATTCTATTCTCACTTAGCAGTTCCTCTTTCTCTGCCAGGAGCGTCCTCTCAGAGGCTGCCAAGCTCTCCTTCTCGTGGAGAAGCTGGATACACTCGGAGTCCGTGATCGCCCGGCAGGTCTTAATCTCTTCCAGGAGCTTTGTGAGGCTTGCATTAGAGGTCTGGAGCTGTCTTATATCCAGCTCCGCCTTCCTCAGCGCTTTGCTGGCGCAGTCCAGCTGCGTGCGCAGGGTCTCTGCCTCAGTGCTAAGCAACTGTTTGACCTGCAGGGTGGCCTCCAGGCTGGCGCTCAGCTTCTCCTGGCCCTGGCGCAGCGTGTCTTTCTCAAACTGCAGGTCTCTGTTGCTCTGCAGAAGGTTCTCCCGCTCCGCCTTTAGGGAGAGGCAGGTGTTATCGAGGCTCATCTGCTTCTCTGCGGCGGACTTCTTCTCAGTCGTGAGGTCCTCAATCTCCTGGACCAAGGCCTTCTGGTCCTTGACAAGCTCCTCATAAGCGCTCTGAAGTTTCTGAATGACGTCATCCTTGTCTTTGACCAAGACCATGTTCTCAGCAGTAAGCTTCTTGACCTGCCCCTCCAGGTGCTCTTTTTCTGCGCGGGCCGTCTCTGACATGGCCATCAGCTTGTCCTTGCAGAAGCGGAGCTCCTCGATGAGCACCTGCATGCTCACCTTGGAGGCTTCCAGGGAGTCGTTCTCCATGTGCATCTTCAGGAGCTCTTCCTGGGCAACAGTGATTTCCTTAAGCAGTTTCTCTCTCTCAGCCACCAGACACTCTTTATCCCGATGCTCCTGCTGATAACGCTTCTCAGCAACCTGCTTTTCTTCGGAGACTCTCTCCTTTTCTAAATGGAGGGTTTCGTTTACTGACCACAGTTTCTTTTGGTCTTCCTGAAGCAAAGTGATCTTGGTCTCCACTTCTATAAGCTTTGATATAAGAGAACCTTTCTCTAACTTTAAAGCATTTGCCTCCTGGGCAAAGAGCTGCTTCTCTGATTTCAGACCCCTCAGCTCTTCTGACATCACTTCAATCTCTTTTTTGGCTGATGTTAACAAATAAGTTAGCGACTACAGGGACAAAAGATGGAAAGAATGGCAACAAATGAAATCAAGCAGACAAATGCAAGCCCAAATAACTTAATATGCTCTAAACCATGAAAGTTTAGAATTTCCTACAGTTAACTTTGTAAACACCATCTGAATAACAAAGGGGTAAGAGCTGGAGAAGTGGTCCATAAGACAGGACAGAGGAAAGGACCTTTGCAAAGTGTCTATTAGCTTCTTCTCTCTGAAACAATGTGTGAAATCATTTCTAGAAACTTCCTTGGGTTCCACATTAAGAATGAATCTCTTGGGGCTGGAAAAGTGGCTCAGCAGGTAAGAGCACCTACTGCTCTTCTGAAGGTCATGAGTTCAAATCCCAGCAACCACATGGTGGCTCACAACCACCCATAATGAAATCTGACACCCTCTTCTGGTGGCCTGAAGACAGCTACAGTGTACTCATTTATAATAATAAATAAATCTAAAAAAAATTAAAAAAAAAAAAAAGAATGAATCTCTTTCTTACTGTTCTGTCAGGTTATTTCTATCTCAAAAAAAGATTCATAGAAGATTTTTTTCAAAACCATGTCAGGGGCAAAACCAAAAAAAAACCAGTGGGTATATTTTAGTAGGTGGGTACATTCTATCAAAAGGAGGGGAGCAAGGGAAGGGCTGTCGGTGTGTAAGCCTTTACTTAGCAGGAAGGACAGGCAGCAGACTAAGGGTGTCAGTCCCAGTGTCACAGACACGCTACTCACATACTGACTAATCTCTAGGCCTTGCTGGCTAAATGAAGTGCTTTGTTTTTTTAATGTAGTAATTTGTAAGACAAATGTCTTTTTCAGCACCACCGAGTTTTCTGTGATGAAATAAATGACAGCAAGTTATTCATCCTCCTCTGCACATAGACATGTGTCCAGTGAGCTCTTGAAATGTACTGAATCCTGCTAGAGAGCTGAATTTGAAGCTGTGCAAATTTAACTTTACACAGCCTCATCTAACTAGTGACTTCTGGAAAAGACAGCAGAATTTTGGGTCACTGGCTCTGCGGCCTCCTGAAGTGATGTATAAAACTTATTGGCTGCATACATAAACTTGTTTGAGGTGACACCCTTAGGTCTCATCAGATTCTTCAGAGTTTGTCATCAGATGATAATTTGGAAGGGGGAATAAGCCTAGTATTTTAACCAAAAGATTTTTATATAAAACCACCTGGGCTGGCAAGATCACTCAGTGGGTAAGAGTACCGACTGCTCTTCCGAAAGTCCTGAGTTCGGATCCCAGCAACCACATGGGGCATCACAACCATCCGTAATGAGATCTAACGCCCTCTTCTGTTGTGTCTCAAGACAGTTACAGTGTATTACACTGGAGCGAGCGGGGCCAGAGCAAGCTCACGGCCATCTGTATAGCTACAGTGTACTCATACACATAAAATAAATAAATAAATATTTAAAAAAAAAAAAAAACCACCCAAGTCAGTGCAGCTTCACACAAGCTACTAGTCTACAATACTGAAGCCTTTCAAAACACGGGAGACCACACAGGCAACATCAAATATGGGAATCATATCCACCATTAAATGCTGTATCAAGCTGGGACATGTTTTTGAAAAGAGAGCATAGGAAAAAGCTCTGATAGCATGTAGAAGAAGAGAAACTGTACCCCTGACACTTGACATGTATTATTTCATGGTCCTCCCAGTTAACGGGAGGTAGTGTGGGGTTTGTGCTGCTATTCTTTTTGGTTCCTGGAATTTGACACTCGGGCAGGGTAGCTGGGCCCTCTACGGCTAAGGCAGCCTTAACAAGACGTCTTTAATCATTTTAGATTCTCTTTCATAATTTTTTGTAAACCTGTATACAAACATTTCTCTAATGCATTAAAATAAACATGTGAGACAAAAAATTCTGAGCAATAAAAAAGTTAAATAGTAGTAGGAAAGATAAACTTTACTAAGTTACCAAAGTCAAAGAATATATTGGAATTTAGATACGATCCTGACCCATAAGTTGAAATTCTAGGTTCTAACTATTTTTAATTGATTAGATATTTTCTTGATTTATTTGAACCCAGCTTCCTTGTTAGCAAGCTCACAGAGCCTTCCTGGGGACAGTCAAAGCCTTCTTCAGAATTCTAATTCTTCCTATAAGACTCTGCTCATCAGCTGGGCCCCCTCCAGTTCTAACACTGCCCACTGGCTTCCCTGGGCCTCTGCCTCCTGCCTTTCTGACATTTATCTCTTTTAACCACCCTAGTGCAAGGTGGAGCAGGCTCAGCCAAGTTAAGAGAAAGATGTTTTTCCAACAGAAAATCTACTGCAAGCAAGCAGACAGAGGCCAGGCAACAGTAAGAGGTTGCAACCACTGGGGACAAGCAGCACAGGGGGTGGTGATGACTACACAGGACTACAAGAGACCTTGTAGCCATTACCCTCCCCTACAAGGAGAGCAGCTGTTACAAAACACTAAAAGCCACAACAGATGCAATTTGTCACTCTGCCATGCATGCACAGGTCACATCTGCCCCTAAGCTCTCTTGCAGCCTTGATGTTTCAGCATCAAGCTAAGATATAACACAAGTGCACTCTTTCTGCCCCAGAACGTACTTTGGCTTTGTCGGCCTGGGTTCTCAGCTCCTCCATGTCCTGCATCAGGTCTCTGTTCGCCTCTTGAGCGGCCTTCAGTTTATCCTCCGTGTCCACCAGCATCTTTTGGAGGTTCTGCAGGATTTCTTCGTGTGTCGTTTTAGTCTCAGAACTGGCTTTCTCGTACTGGGCTTTCAGGTCCTGACACTGGTTGTTGCTTATTTCCATCTTCTTTTCCTGCAAAACCCAAAGGAAGGGCTAAGTCACCTGGCCACACAGTGACTGCCACTCACTTCGCCAGCAGTCCCCCTCACTTCTCCTTACCAATTCCAACAATTTTTTCTCCAATTCTTTCTTTTCTTCTTCATGTTTTTTGGCTGCTTCCTGTTGACTCTGTTCAGCTTTAAGAGTTACTTCCCCAATACTTTTCTGCAGAAAGCTTGCATTTTCATTAGCCTTTGTAAGCTTGAGCTGTAGTTCTTCCACAGATCTAGAATAAGTTCCAATAGAAACCGTCAGATTGTTCTTTACACATACATGCGCATATCACTATGTGTGTACATAATATATGTGTGTGTACATGCATGGTCACTATATATGTATGATCACGTGTAAGTCTACAGCCCTGCACATGGAGGTCAGAAGACAACCTTGGGTGCCAGTCCTCACCTTCCACCATGTTTGAAGCAAGGTTTCTCTATACTGTTTCATGCTGGGAGATTCTCCCATCCACCTCCCCTTTTGCTGCAGGCACTTTAGGGTTACCTAGATTCTGAGGATCTGAACTCTAATTCTCAAGCCTGTTCATCACTTTATCTACTGAACCATAGCTATATCTAGATTTCTTGTGTTTAAAATTGAAAAGTTATATTAGAAATATACTATAAATAACAATTATATCAAAGACTGCAAATTGATATATATTATTATACCTGAAATCAAGACAAACTTAAAAATGACATGCCTGAAGAATAAATTTAACAACTGTGATTGTTCTAAATATATTTAGAGTAACAACTACTATAACTGTAAGGATTTATTAGTTTATATTAATAGATGAGTAAAGGAATATGAATAAAATAAATTTATTAGGCCCGGTGTGGTGATGCAGCCTTTCATCCCAGCACTTGGGAGACAGAGGCAGGTTAATTTCTGGAAGTTCAAAGTCAGTGTGGTCTATAGAACAAGTTCTAAGCCAGATTGATACAGCGATCCTATCAGACAGACAGACAGACAGACAGACAGAAAGACGGCTGATTCAGTGGTTAAGAGTACTGGCTGTTCTTTCAAAGAACCAAGGTTTGGTTAACACCCACATGGTAGCGCACAGGCATCCACATTTCCAGTTTGTGGGGATCTGATGCCCTCTTCTGACCTCTGCAGGTACTGCATGCACAGAGTGCCCTTAAATAATTGTAGGCAAAACACATATAAAATGAAGATAAATCTAAAATTTTTTATTAAAGGTTAGTTTTTAATCTAAAAAAAATGTTAAGAAAGAAAAATAAGTTTCAAACTTTCAGCAGACTGAGTTACCAAAAGGTCATTTAAATGCCTTTTGTGAAAAGAAAATACAAAAATTACCATAAATAATTATTTTTCCTTTTTTTTTTTTTTGGTTTTTCCAGACAGGGTTTCTCTGTATAGCCCTGGCTGGCCTGAAACTCACTCTGTAGACCAGGCTGGCCTCGAACTCAGAGATCCACCTGTCTCTGCCTCCCAAGTGCTGGGATTAAAGACGTGCGCCACCACCGCCTGGCTAATAATTCTTGCTTAAAGAGAACCAGATGGCTGCTGGTGAGATAGTTCAGTAAAGTGTTTGCTTTGTAGGCATGAGGACCTGTATTCAATCCCCAGAACCTATATAAAAAAGCCAAGTGTGGTGGCACACACTTATAAACCCAGCACTAGGAAGGCAGAGAGAGACAGGCCAATCCCTGGGGCCCTCTGGTCAGCTAGCCTAGCCTATTTAATGAATTCCAAGCCACCAAGAGACCATGTCTTTAAAATGGAGGTGGACAGTGCTTGAGGAATGACTTTGGAAGTTGTCCTACACCTGCACGTACATAACACAAAGGGAAGCATGTAGCTCCTCATGGGCATAGTGAAAACATGAGACATTAGCCCAGAATCAGGGCCATCAAGTGAATCAACAAGTAGAGCAGAAGCCCAGGAGACGGTGCTGGCTGTATCTATTAAATACCCGCAGAGGTGGTACCTGGAGGCCCCGCACACAGTTAGTTGTGCAGGTGCCTCAGAGCAAAGGGGACCAAGCTGCTATTGAAGCTGTCAGCCAAAGGCAAGGTCCCCAACCACCTGGTGACTATGAACTGTGCTATGTGGGTAAAAGGCTGGATAGCAACATAATTTTATAAGCTTTACTTTACAAAGTAAAATTCTAATGGTTCTAAAATGCTCTCTAAAACTTTGCCTCATTAATTATTTGATTTCTAAATGACTGCTATGAAGTGGGTGGGAGGTGGAAGCCAACAAGAACTTTAGAATAAGCTGGGTGTGGTGGCACACACCTTGAATCCCAACACTTAGGAAACAGAAGCAAGAAGTTCTTGAGTTCAAGAACAGCCTGGTCTATATAGGGAGTTCCAGGATAGCCAGGACTACATGAGACCCTGCCTCAAAAAACAAACTAACAAAAAAAGAACCTAAGAATGATAGATATTATTATTCTTGGCAGACCTTAAGATAAAAGAAGCTTTAGTACTAGGAAAATCTAAGAGAAAGAAGTAAGGCACCGAGAGCACGGCTCAGCTGGGATGCCTCACGTGAAGTAAGGCACCGAGAGCACGGCTCAGCGGGGATGCCTCACGTGAGCCTTGGTTCTTTCTCCTTAAAAATAGGAAGCTAGAAAAAGACACTCTCTATAAACACAACATGCACACAGTAAGCCCTCAACGGTGTTTCTAGTCACTGTGTGAAGGAAGTCATATAAACATCTCAATGGTCCTGTAAAAGATGTCACTGCCATTATTAAAGCAGTGCCTCGTCTTCACTGAAAGGTCTAGAACCCTCCTATGCTGCTTAACTCTGTCACCCTAACAAGTTAAGTAGGTGGAGCTCATTTCAGAAGGCCACACAAGGACTGGGGAAGGGCTCAGGAAAAGTCCTCGAGGATCAAGCCTGACTGATATCTAAAACCCATGGTGGAATAGTAAAAAACAACAAACGTGATTGACCAAACAGCTGATTCAAGGAGGAAGGAGCAGAAAGCTGGAGTATAGCTCCAATCCCCAGAAACACACACAGACACATACATAGACAGACAGACAGACAGACAGAGACAGAGGGAGACAGACAGACACACATATACACCTTAAAAGAAGAAAAATCAGAAAATGGAAACACAATGAGAAAAGGAACCAGGAAGCCTTAAAACAGCACAACCTTGAGCCTTTTGTTTTCCTGGGTTGTTTTTTGTTTTGTTTTTGCTTTAAGACAGGGTTTAACTATGTAGCCTTGGTGGTCTAGAACTCACTTTATAGACCAACTGGTCTCAAACTCACAGAACTCCACCTGCTCTCCTCCCATCCGGCAGCCCTGAGCTGTTGATCCCGTCAAGACCTTATTGCTGAGCCCACTCTACACCAGGTGTGCTCTCCAGCAGTCATCCATACCTTTCCTTCAGACGTAATTCATCATTCATCTTTGTCAGCTGAGAAGAGTTATCTCCTGACATCTTCATTATTTCTGCAATGTCATTTTCTAATTTTTCCTTTGCCTTTACCAGCTGATCTTCTCGTTCATCCTTCTCTTTAAATTTTGCCTCCATGTCTGAATATACAGAAAGGAAATAGCACTGTTGTATTAAGAGCAACTATATATATATGTATATGTATATTTATATTTATATATAATATATATTTGAATAATATATATATTGAATGGACCCTTACCCTAGAGATGTTTGTGAACAGCCATCTCTGCCTACATGGAAATCACATTCTAGCAGAGACATATTATAAACTAAATAAAGGAACGATGTAATAGAAAGAAGGGGTGCTTATGTCTTTGAGCCTATCAAATTTCCGTTTATCTATTTCCGAAAACTGATTAAACAAAGACTGGTTATCAAAAGCAAAAAAAAAAAAAAAAGAAAGAAAGAAAGAAAGAAAGTAAGTAAAGGGGTGCTAAGAGGAAGCCTGGAGGTAGAAAAAGGAAGTTGAAAGAAGGAAGGAGTAACATATTATATGGAACTCTGAATTGGTGACATTTAAGAAAAGACCTGAAGGAAGGCTAGGAATCGAGAAGCAAATCAAAGCCCCCAGTTAGGCCCGACATGTCCTATAAAAGCAAGGTGGTGGATGGCTGAGTGCCATAGGTGAGGACAAGAAGAATCTGAGACGAATACCAGGAAACATGGAGTTTGATGGGCAAGGACTAGAGTGTCTAATGAGTGAGATGGGAGTATCTGACTCTGGCCGCTGTTGAGAAGAACGGAAAGGCTAAGGGTAGAGGTAAGGAGCAAAGGGTCAGCTTTGTGCTGTGGCAGTGGTGGGAGATGTTGGCCTTTTGTAAAGCAGAGGAAAAAAAATGCTTGAGGTTACATATCTTAAACAAGTATTCCACCACACAGAGTGAGGCAGTGTCTGAGTAGCAGATCTGTTACTGTAACAGGAGCTATCTCATTGTAGGCACCCTACTATATGTAACGGCTAGTCACCAGTTGACATGGCCTTACCTGTTAAATTTTCTCTCAACTTCTCCAGTTCAGAAGACAACATGTTAAACTGCTCCTCCTTTTGGTGCAGTTTATTTACAGTATCTATTAGGATAAAGTTAAAAGTTTAATGTAAATATTTCACATTTAATAAGGCCACCTAGGACTTGGGTGCCTTTCCTAGGCATCTCTCTTCTCCTTCAGTCAAAACCCAATGCTTATTAACAGCAAAAGTGTACATAAGAGCATTCTTTCACAGAAATATGCAGATTTTACTATAGATCAAGCCTTAGGTCAAAAGAAATAAATATTTTTGGAGTTTGTAACTTCAGGAAACCAATGAAATGCAGTTTTTCTGTGCATTATACAACTTCCAAAATTATGACATTAGACTACATTATGCACACTAGTCCCCTAATAATGCACCCTAAAACCTTCTGTCCACACTGCAGTGAGACGTACCTTGCATATCTGTCTGAACAGAGAGTGCCTCCTCTGAAGTACTGGCAAGTTTTTCTTTCTAAAGAAAAAGAACCAGATATTCATCATACCAGGATTTCAGGTGATAAAGACTAAACGTGTCCATCAGTTACAATACTACATGTATTTTGTACCTTGTTTCTTTAAGATTAATGCTCTTGAAACATGTAGACATGCTGTGCTTTGTACACATGTACATACACATGAGTGGGGTTTGCATGTGTGTGTATGCATGTATATATATACCCAAGTGTACATCCAGGCATACATATGTAAGTATATAGATTCACATTTATATGTGTGTTTCAGGATCATGCTTTGTCATAATGAACCCGCTAAGAGCTGCCTTCTCCTCTGAAATCTGCCAGAGGGTTGGGGATGCGGCTCAGCTGTACAGTCTGTGCCTAGCAAGGGCAAAGCCCTATGTTGAATCCCCATTACAAGAAGAAAAAAAAAGAAACAGAAAAAGGAAAAAAAATCTGCCTGAACAATAGAGTTCTGCTTTTCCCCCTCATGATGACCAGAAAACCCAAACTAAACTCAAGCCTAAAATCTGTATCTGCAATGTTTTAAGCAGAATTGTTCCATCTGTCACCTGCTGTTTAAGGTCTGTTCTAGACATGGTAACAAATTAAGATAAAGGTTTCCTGAGATAGATTTTGAAGTGGCATTAACAAGCGATCTTTTTAAAGATTTATTTATTTGATTTTATGTGTATGGTGTTTTGCCAGCTTGTCTGCCTATAGACTACATGTGTGCCTGTGCAATGTATGCAAGCATATGCAATGCATACATGCTTGGTACACACACAAGACATCAGATACACAGAAATGGAAGTCAGATCTCCTGGAACTGGAGTTACCAATGGTTGCGAGGCACCGTGTGGGTGCTGGGAATCCAGATCCTCTGCAAGTGCAGCCAGTGCTCTTAGCTACTGAGCCAGCACCCCCAGGAGATTTTTTTGAATGAGTATTTCCAACAGAGACCATTAAAAGATGAGCACATGAGCCATAAGCCAGCAAAGCCTACAGGGTGCCCATCTGTGTCATGCACAAAGCTAGGCATCAGGTAGCACCTGTTCTTCCAACAGCATGGAGAGGAATAATCTTACTTTATTTAAAACAAAACAAATTAAAAAATTAGCTCTTGGAATTTTAGAAGAGAGGGCAGAAAAATGTGGTACTCAAAACAGTTATTAAATATTTATTGTTACATCAGGCATGATGGCACATGCCTTTAACCCCAGCATTGGGGAGACAGGCAGTTGAATCTCTGAATTTGTGGCCACCTTGACTTCAGAGCAAGTTCTAGAACAGCCAAGATTATACAAAGAAACTCTGTCTCAAAAAAATATTATCACTTTTAATTATGTGTAGATGTGTACATGGGTATGTGCACTTAAGTGTATGCAGGGTTCCCTGGAGGCCAAAGGCAAGTGTCAAATCCTCAGGTTCTGGAGTTACTAACTGTTGTGAGCTGTCTGACATGGATGCTGGGAACTGAACTCTGGTCTTCTAAAAGAGTAATCTGCTTTTAACCACTGAGCCATCTCTCTGATCCTATTTTCTTTTTTACATTCATTTGTCTGTGTATTTGTGCACATGTGTTGGCACATGTGCCAGGGTGAGCATGTGGTGGTCAGAAGACAACTTGCTGGCATCAGTTCTCTCCTCCCACTGTGTGTCCTAGGGCTTGAACTCAGGTCTTCAGGCTGACATCTTATGAGCTCCTTTCACCACTTCACCAGCCCCTGAAACATTTACTTAAAGGACTCCAAATAACAAAATAGCCAGATGTGATGGCACATGCCTTTAGAGTTGGCACTCAGAGGGGAGAGGCAGGTGGATCTCTGTGAGGTTCAAGGCCAGCCTCGTCTACATAGTAAGTTCCAGGTCAGCCAGGGCTACAGAGACCTTATCTCAAAAAGAAAATAAAATATAAACTAATGATTCTGTGATAATTTTTCCCTAAAATATACCTTATATATTAAATACCACAACTGTCCAACAGAACTATTTGCAATGTGGCTACCAAACACTTAAAATGCACTTAATGTAGTAATTTAAACTTACATTGAATTTATGTTGAACGATGTAGTTATTTTTAATAGGAGAAATTTGGGGCTGAAGAGATGATTCAGTGGTCATGAGCACTAGAGCTTACTGCTTTTTGCAGGGGACCCAAGTTTAGATACCAGCCCCACTGCAGAAAGCCCACAGCCACCTGTAACTCCAATTCTAGGATATCTGACACATTCTTCTGACCTCCACAGGTACTGGACTCAGTGTGCACATGCCACTCATAAATGCATATGCATACATATAATTGAAAATAAAATCTTTGTTTAAAGTAGGAATTTGAGTTCATGCCTATAATTCCAGCATTCAGAAGGCTGAAGTAGTAGGATTGCTATGAGTTTAAGGACAACTTGGACTACACAGTTGAGTGAGTTTCAGATCAGAAACAGAGTAATAAGATTGTTTCAAAAAAGAAAAATGGAAAACTGTAGCACAGACACTCACATAAGAAATAATGCTTCACTAGTGTGATCATCGAGATAACACAGTAACAGGAAGACCAGCACAGCTGGGACCAGGGCTCCTCAGCAGCTCCCTAGATTCTACACAAGTTCCCACGATGCAGTGGAGACTGTCCATAATTATTACCCTCCAGTAAGGTCAAACTATGGTGTAGAAGGCAAACAACGAGGGAGAAAGGGTGGCAAAAGATTTTATTTTGGGGCACTAGTTGGTTTGATTCAGTTTTTGTTTTTGCTTTGTTTTGTTTTGTTTTTGAGACAGGGTCTCACTATGTAGCCTTGGCTGGTCTGAAGCTTGCTATGTAGACAAGTCTAGCCTGGAACTCAGAGTCTGTCAACCTCTGCCTCCTAAGGGCTGAGATTAAAGCTTTGTACCGTTACACAATTTGCGATTAAGAGAAAACCTACAAATGGAAATATAATTTCGTAAGGCAGAATACAACCCAGTGACAGTTCAATAGAATGCCACCTCGCCAATAGAGGGCACTAAATACCTGAACAGTCGCTGCCCACAGTCACAAAGGAGATGCAGAAGGCAGGGTCTAGGAAATATCTCATGGTGAGACCTGACAGTGCTGGATTGCCTGTGACTGGGAAGATACATTTCCGTGTTTTGTAAAACTCAGCTGCCACTAACTGCCAAGCACTGCTTCACTGGAGGAAAAGGAGGATTTTTTTTTTGAAGAAGAAGAAGAAGAAAACTAACACCTACCTTTACTGCTAGTTCAATTTGACCCAGTTCCCCTGAAGGTGTTTATCAGCTGCTACTATACTCAATTTAAATCCAGATTTTTGAAGAAGTAGAGAAATAACTGCAGTGGCTTTTTTTTTTTTTTACTGGAGAATGTTCCTTTAAAAGGAAGAGGCCAGATACGCTGAGAGTCGGACTCCCATGTGACAGTGACAGGTACTCACCAAAGCCTGAAGTTCTTTCTCCAAAGTCTCCTTCACGTGATTGACTTCATTCAAATTGTCCTGCAGACTAGTGAGCATTAGCTCTTTCCCCTGGAGCTCTTTGGTAATGCTATTAGCCTAACACACCGAGTTATATGGTACATAAGCAAATGGAATGAAAAAAGAAACAAAAGAGAATGATAAGGAAAAAATAAAATGTAACAAAATAATGAGAAACACAACAAAACAATACTGGAAAGAGGGGTTTTTTTTTTTTTTCCTGTTTCTTGCATTGTGACTTTTCAAACAATCAGTTGTAGATATGATTGTCCTGTTTGTCCTGGAAAACTCTATATAGACCAGCATGGCCTCAAACTCAGTGTAAGCCAACATACCTAGCTAAAATAGGTTACATTCATTTTATTTGTGTGTATTATATGTATGCTTGCGTGTGTGAGTTTATGTATATCATGTATGTGCACAAGTTTGACAAAAGAGAGTATCAGATCCCCAGAACTAGACACCAGGCTGGGATCTGATTCCAAAACAGAAAACATGCTTAACTGCTGAGCATCTCTCTAGCTTCTAAAGGCCTTTTTTTTTTTTTTTTTGTCAAGACAGGGTTTCTCTGTGTATAGCCCAGACTGTACCAGAATTTGCTGTGTAGACCAGGCTGGCCTCGAACTCAGAGAGCTATCTGCCTCTGCCTCTGCCTCCCCAGTGCTGGCACTAAAAGTATGTGCCACCACCACCCTGCTCTAATGGCTAATTTTTTTGTTTTTGTTTTTGGTTTTGGTTTTGGTTTTTCAAGACAGGGTTTCTCTGTGTAGCTCTGGCTGTCCTGGAACTCACTCTGTAGACCAGGCTGGCCTCGAACTCAAAAATCCACCTGCCTCTGTCTCCCGAGTGCTGGGATTAAAGGCGTGCACCAACACTGCCCGGCTAATGACTATTTTTAAAAGGTCAAAATATACTACTCTCCTATGCCCAACTCTGAATACCATCATGGTCTAAAGGAAGTGCTAGTATTTACTTCCTAAATGAGCTACCTGATTAAGTTCATTTCCAAATTTAAAAAACCTAGCAGCACAGAATAAAAAACAAAAACAAAATCAGCTCAGTGGTAGAGCCTATTCTTAGCATAGGTAGGCCTGGGTATATTATAATGGTAGTTTACATTAATCTGTATATGTGTATGTTTCAAATATTTCAACACATGAGTCATTTAAAGATCCAGTGGACAGCCATCAGAACTCAGTTTTCATTAAATCCTTATGTAAAAGGATGTCCCAATGATCAGCCCAATAGTCTATTCTAGCTAACTTGCTTTTTTTATTTCTACTTCAGAACCACCTAAGACTAGAGAAACTTTTCCTGTGGCTAGTTTATTTTCAAGTACAGTTACTTAGCAGACTTTTGCTGTTTATCTATCTTCATCTCCCCATTTAGCCACCACAACCCTTCATTCTTTGTCAACAGAACAGCTTCTTCCACAAAAGTCATTTATCACCAATACCAGAGCCTCCACTAGTGGCAGGACTGGGGAAGAATATCTTGAGGAACTGAAGCAGACATTTAACAGGGCTGGATAATAGGAAATGTAGCCAGTGGACACTTTAGCTTCCCAATCCTTGACAATCAACACACTTGTCTAGTCTCCCCAACTCCCCAAACATAACACACAAAAAGGAACACCCATAGGAGTGGTGGCGAATGTCTGTTGTAATCCCAGTACTTGGAAGACTAAAATACAAGGACCACTGAGAACTCAAGGCCAGTGCAGGCTATAAAGCCAACTCTAGGCCAACCTGGGCTCAAACAAACAAACAAACAACAATAAAAACAAACCCCACAAGGGATAGGGCTTATAGTGGCACATGTTGTAATCTCAACACCAGAGAGGAAAAGGCAAAAGGATCAGGAATTTAAGGGCAGCTTGGGGTACATAGTGAGACCTAGGCTCAATTTTCTCGCCACCTCCAGAAAGCAAAGGTTGAATGAGAATGGCCCCCACAGGGTTATATATAGTTGAATACTAAATCTCCAGTTGGTGAAACTTTGGAAAGGATTAAGAAGTGGCCTTGTTAGAGGTGGTATATGACTGAGAACAGCCTTTGAGGTTTCAAAGTCTTTCAGTCGACCCATGCTTACGATCGAGAGGTAAACTCTCAGCTCATACTCCAGCACCATGTCTGCCTACCTGCTGCCATGTTCCTGCCTGGATGATCATGGACTCACACCCTCTGAACTACAACTCCTGAATAAGCTCCTTTTGCTATAAGCAGCCTTGGTCATGGCATCTAATCATTGTGGCATAAAAGTATGGTAACAATGCAAACAGCACTGGGTTCCCGCCCTTACTTTGTTGTGAGCATACTTAGCATAGCATGCTGACTTATACATTAATTAAGACGCTCTCCAGAGTTCATGTTCTACTTTTATCATAAATAACCCTATAAGCCAGGGAGTGTGTGGGCAGAACGATTTTTGTTTTGGTTGATTATTTCTGTTTTGTTTTGACAGGGTCTCTTTATGTAGTCCAGGCTGGCCTAGAACTGGACTGGCAAACTTCCTGCATCATCACTCTAAGGATTTATTATATGCATGAACTACCATGCCTAGTCTGAGCATCTCTCTGTCTCTGTCTCTCTTTCTCTCCGTCCTCCCCACCCTGCTCTCTCTCATTCATTCACCTTAACATCACTGTTTTAGGACACTAGCTCTATTTTAAACAAAGAGTATAAGCTTAAATGGGAGTTTACATCATGGACAGGAAATTAATTCACATGGCTGGTCATGATTTGCTCTGCTCTCCTCAGAAGAAACCATACTTGAGATCCTCAGAAAGTATTCTACTATCCTCAAGTGGACGCACCACACAATTCATGTTAAATCAGGCATTTTGAAGATGAATGACTTCAACTTAAAAGTAACATACAATGAAAATAACAAATGAAAAAATGAAGAAAAAAAAAGATGGGAGATGTCAATACAAACCTTGCTACTTTCAGCGTTCCTTTCAATTTCTAAATTTTTAATCTGCTTTTCAGCTCCCTCAAGCTGCTGTCTAAGTGCCTCGAGTTCCGCTTTACCTTCGGAATTGGCTTTCCGAAGTACATCAAGGCCCAAGAGCTTCTCTTCAACGACACTGAGCTGTGACGTGAAATCACCAATGGCCTCAGTCTGCTCACTGCACTTGGCCTGCAGAACCTCTAGTTCCTTTACCTTTATCTCTGCCTCCTGCAGTTTGTTTAGAGCATCCTCCATTTCCACCAGGTGCTGGTCTTCTGCACTGTCCAGTCTCGCTTTGACGGCCTCAAGGCTGTCCTCCTTCTCTTTGATGATCTCCATCAGCTTGGCCTTCATGGTCTCCATCTCTTTAGCATGTGCAGAGCGTTCAGAGTCCTGCTTGCTCTGTAAACTTTCTATTTCGTGCTGGTAATCTAGTCTCAGTCTCTCGATCTGTGTCTTTAACTCAGCAAATTCAGCTGAGTCCGTTCCAATCCCTTTGCTAAAGGACACCTTCAGCTCCTCCATTGCCTGCTGGTGGGACGCGATGGCAGTCTCCAGTTTGGACTTCCACAGAGCTATCACATCTGAGTTTTCCTTGTTGGCGTGGTCAAGCTTGCTTCTCAAGGACTCATTCTCTTTGGAAAGCTTTTCAGTGGCAGTGTGCAGAGCCTTGATCTCCTTCTGAAACATCTCTTCCCGAGCTCCAAACTGGTCCTTCAAAGAAGTCATCTCGCTCTGGTGGTCAGTATGTGTGGCTTCTAGCTTTTCTTGCAAAGCACTTATTTCTTGCAAAAGAGAAAGAGACATATCCACATCTCCAGGAGGTTTACTGGACTCTAGCCTTCTTCGGAGCTCGGCTACTTCCTGTACTCTCAATGCTAGGTCCTTTTCTAGTTCCATTATTCGGGACTTTTCTGATACTGTAGCCACCTATTAACAGTGGTCATAAGAAACAAAGAGCACTGATGATTTTCCTTATTTACAAAATACCCAGAGTCAAGCAAAGTCAATCTGTCACATGTAAGGGTTAATGTCTCGCACACTGAGATAACAGCTTAAGCTCAGTTCTGAAAGCTCTACTACATAATTACTAAAATCTTCAACAAACTCCCACCATTCTGAAAATTCACATGGATATTGAGTTTACCTCACTCCAACAATATCTGTCTCAACTCTAAGGAAGCTTAAACTGGAAGTACTCATTAACTAATAAGTTAACAGAAACAGTAGCTTCCAAATAATAGATTCAATAATCTGCCTATCTCGTGGAAGCAAGAATGCTCATTTGGTCAGTTTGTTTTCCCTTCCTTACCCAGACTGCATTCTGGAGTGCTTTAGGTGCTACACCTGAGGAGTGATTAAAGCCCACTGTGCACACAGTCACCAGCCACAGGTGATTGAGCCCTGAAATGTGTCTCATCTAAAGCAAGCTGTGCCATGAGACACACATCAGGACTTGAAAACTCAGAGAAAAACAGACATAAAATATCTTAATGATTTTCATAGTCATTGTATGATAAAATATCTTAAATAGACTGAGTTTTATATGCTATTCAAATTAATTTCACTTGTAACTTAGCATGTGGGTGTTAATAAGAAAATTAAGGGTGGTGGTGGTGCACGCCTTTAATCCCAGCACTTGGGAGGCAGAGGCAGGTGGATTTCTGAGTTTGAGGCCAGCCTGGTCTACAAAGTGAGTTCCAGGACAGCCAGGGCTACACAGAGAAACCCTGTCTCGGAAAAAAAAAAAAAGAAAGAAAGAAAGAAAGAAAATTAAGATTCTGTTTACATGGCTTGCACTCTGACTTCTGAGGGATAGCAAGTATACAAGGCCTAAAATTTCCCATGTTTCAGTGAGCAATGCATCGTCTGTAGACTAAAAACCTTAGTTGGATAAGGAAGAATTTACTGGCTTTTTAAATGTCATTAAAAGGTCACTTACCTGTAATTATACATTAGCCTCTCATACAAAGACCCCTTTCTGGCTTCTGTAATTGTGTCTGCACTCTGCTGTTTGCATCTTGTTTCCCTAACCCAGTGGTTCTCAACATGAGCGCATACACAAGTGGCGTGTATATCTAAGCTGCATGCTTGCTACATCCACATACATTGATTCTATCTGAGCGCTGGGGATTTAAAAAAATAAATACTCCAGAGTTAGGGGGAAAAATACTTTGTCAGCTTGTGACTTTTCGTCTTACAAACATTTTCTCTACTGCTACTTCCTAGGCTCTCAGTTTGGAACAAAAAATACGCGGAAAGTGGTATCTTAGGACATAAGGACCATTTAACTAGCCTGGGAAACACAAGGAGTTTTAAAATACCAGTGGCCCCAGATTTCAAGAACCAGCCCCAACATACTTTCGGGATTCCTGCTCACGTTGCCTGTATAGGGGCAGGAAACACAGGACAAGTGTCTTCTGCTTCCTATGTCCACCCTGGCATGTTGTGATGCTCAGTAAAATAAATGTCCAAAAAGAAAAAAAAAATGGAGGGAGGCACCACACAGTCACTGGCTGTTATAGAACTGACGACAGTTGTGGGACTTTGTGGTTACATAGATGTTTCAGATTAAACATGTTAATTCACTTATATTCCAGTCTCTAGGGAGGGGAGGCCCATCAATTTCTTACTGGCAACTAATATATAAAACATCAATGAAGCCCTTTGCCACAACATCATAGTATAAATAAATCAAAACCAGTAGGTCTGTTCCTGGTGACAACGGAATTGTCAAATTCAGAGAACACCAAGTAAAAGGCAATAGGGTGCTGGCTCTCTGTGTGGCGTTCTGACACTTCTATTTCAAATTTTATTTCCCAGCATTTGCCCTGAGTCACAACTCTCCTGCAGTTTATGGCCATAAAAGTCAGGAAGTGCTTCTTATTCTTGCTCGTCTTTCTACCGCACCAGGTGAGCTGGGTATAAAATGGATTTGCAGGCTAGGGAGGAATTCTAAAACTCTTTCCTGGAAAGGACTGTAGGTGATGTGAGAAGCCGACAGACCACTGGTTCTTTTCACACGTGGCAAACCAGAAGTGAGGGCCAATAGAAGACACTGTTATAGAAGGTTGTAAATTCTAATTTGAAATGGCTCCGTAAGTCCATTTGAAAATGGATGCATTATCATCCAGCCCCAAACCAGAAAACATTGAATCTGTTTGCTGACTAAGACATGGGAGAGGAATTT
Source organism: Montemys delectorum (assembly GCA_019843815.1). Taxonomy (NCBI): domain Eukaryota; kingdom Metazoa; phylum Chordata; class Mammalia; order Rodentia; family Muridae; genus Montemys; species Montemys delectorum. The sequence continues at coordinate 40,380 of JADRCD010227504.1, forward strand.
AGAAGTGAAAAAGTGTATTCCCTTACTTCAGTTACACCAAGGGTCTCGTCTCATAAGTCCCTTGGATTTCCCAGAGTGAGTCTTTGGCACCAGAGTATCACCTACTCTTTTTTTTTTTTCCAATATTTATTTATTTATTATTTATTTATTTATTTATTATTTATTTATTATTTATTTATTTATTTATTATATGTGAGTACACTGTAGCTGTCTTCAGACACACCAGAAAAGGGCATCAGATCTCATTACAGATGGTTGTGAGCCACCATGTGGTTGCTGGGAATTGAACTCAGGACCTCTGGAAGAGCAGTCAGTGCTCTTAACCGCTGAGCCACCTCTCCAGCCCCTCACCTATTCTTTTCTTGATCTTTCTTTTTTTCTTTTTTCCTTTTCTTACCAAATACATATTCATTTCTGAGGCCAACTGAAACCATTTTCTTTCTTCTTTTTGCTTTTGTTTTTTTTCAGACAGGGTCTTACTCTGCAGTGAGGCTGACTTAAACCTATGTGGGCCAGGCTAACCTTGAACTTGTGGCAATTCTCCTGTGTCAGCCTCCCAAGTGCTAGGATTACAGGCATGAGCCACTATGCCCAGCTTTATTTATTTACTTATTAATTATTTTATTTGACTATATGCTTGTCTGTGCATAGGTTTCTGTGTCTGTATATATGTGCTTATGTCCACAAGCATGTATATATATATATATATATATATATATATATATATATATATATGCCAGATGACAACCTCAAGTGACTTTCCTTGGGCTTTTTCCTGTGTTTTTGAAACTGGGTCTCTCATTGGCTTGAAGTTTACCAAGTAAACAAGACTGGCTAGCTGGCCAGCAAGTTTCAGGAAACCTGTCCCTGCTTCTCCAGGGCTGGGATTACAAGCATGAACCACCATGCCCGCCTTTTTTTTACATGGGCTCTAAGGACTAACCCCAGGTCCTCGTGCTTGCAAGGCAAATACCTTACCAAGTAAGCTGTCTCCCTGCTCTTTTTAGTTTATTAGAAAACAAAAGGTTATTATTGAGAGAAGGAAAAGTATCCATTTGTCTAGATTTCTATATCAATGCTTTCACACCAGAAGAAATCTCTACAAATACTATTCATTCAAAAGAAAAGTCAGGGAACAAATTTGATCAGATGGATACAAAATAATTTTTGAAAATTTTAATGTTAAGGCCAATCACGATCAAACATGATTTAACAGATATATATATATATATATTTTACATGTGAGTGATTATGATTATTTCTTTTAGCACAAATCAAAAGATTCCATCCTATAATAGTTATGAGCACAGACTCTGGAGCCAAATGACCTAAGAGGCAATTCTGGCTCCACTATTATTATTAGCTGTGAAACCTTAAACAGAATTTTTAACATCTATATGCTTAGAGTCTTTGCTCTGCAAAAGTCTAAGAAAAGGCAAGAATAATAGTACAGCCTACTTCCAAGGATGATGAAAAAGCTGAATAATATTTACAAAGCACTTAAAATGAGTGGCATGGCAACTTTATAGATGCTTTAATATATAAACGATTAAAAGAGGACGGAAGCCCCGGCCCCAAAAGAAGCCATTCTTTTCCCCACACATCTGACCTTCCTAATCGCTGAGATTTTAGTCTGGGCGTCAGAAAGAAAGGAGATGTAAGTTCAGCCATTAAGGGAGGGGTTGGTGGAGAAAAAGGAAAGAAAAAGATAATAGGGGTCAAAGTTCAATTCTCCTTTTTTAAAAAAAACAAAACAAAACAAAACAAAAAACAAACAAACAAAAAAAAGAATGAGCTAATGTTTCCATTTCTTTTTCCCAACAGGCCAGGGGCAAAGGCAGGAAAAAGCATAAATTATGTAGAAAACCCAGTAACTAGGAATAGGAGAACTGAGGGCAACTGACTGCTTATGGAAACTGGAGAGGAACTGTTCCAGAGTACTAATAGAGAGCCTCAAGCCCCGCTGCCAAGAGCCACGGAGTTCACATGGCTAGAAGGTTTCTGATCCTGATTTTGGATAAGTGTACTTTTGACAAAATGCTTTGCACAAAACATCTCCTCATCATTCTATGCTCATGGAGACCTGAGTGGTACTGAGACCAAACTCAGGCTGAACCACTGGGTTAAGGCCCAGGCTGACAGCAGGTCTGTCGCCTGTCACCTGTCGCCTGTCACCCGCCGTGTCCACCACTCACACGCGTGAAGCTGCTTCATGAAATAGTGAAAGCCATTACCCTAGTGTCTTCTAACTCCCTCTGGAGTTTGTCAGCTTTGGTCTTTTCAAAGAGCAGGCTCTGTTCAAGCTCCTTAATGCGGGCATGCTCCAGTTTGGTCTGCGTCTGTTAGTAAAAGGGAAGAGGAGAAGAACACAACAGTGCCACCATGACATGCCAGCACGAGAGGAGAGAGAGCGGCATGCAGGCCGGGCCACCAGTACTTTCTGCCATAGGACAAACAGAAAGGGTAACAACGAGAGAGAGGATGGAGCTGCCAGGGAAGGAGGGAATGAGGGTGGCAGAGGAGGACATGAACAGAGGAGGGAGGCAGGAGGAGGGCATGAGCTAGTCTGTTGAGAAAGAAAATCATGGAAAACACATGAGGCAGGATGAAGTTTCAGATGCATGCAGCCAAAGATATGTTATCTTGATAAGTGAAGTTTATCAGCACAAATTAGAACAGTTAACACTCTCCTAACTATCATGTTTCCTCCCCAACAGTGGCTACTTGACATTAATGTATAGGTCACTGACTCAGGGATTTCGCAAGGCTGTTTGACCCTCAAAAAGATCATCACTGTCACCTATGGATGGAGAAGACAATGCCACAAATCTTCAAGCACTCAGTGGGTCCACAGAGCAGACTGGTGGACCTGGCAAACAATGTGTAATAAAAAAAGGGGGGGGGGGCCAAGGGCAAATCTTAAAAAGAATCTGGGTTTCATGTGGTGGCTTTGGCCTATCGTGGCTTAAGCCCATAATCCCAGTGCTTTGGAGCCTGAAGCAGGAGGATTGCAGCGAATATTTGGCTAGTCTGGGCTGACATAGTGAGTTCAAGGGCTGAGCTATAGGGTAAAACTTTGTCTCAGAAAATAATTATACATAAATGAACAAATAAAATAGGTTCTAGAATAGCGTCAAGGCGTCCAGTAGTGGTGTCTGCAGAAGTGGGTGATGTTTTCTGGTAAGGATCTCTACAGCAGAGCAAGATCACAAAAGCTCTAACTTCTTCCCACTGGGAATCCTCAAAGGTTTAACTATCTGTGGAGAAGGGAGCGGATTACAAAGACAGTACTTAGTAAAGATTACCCACCACTGCCTCTTCCTCTGAAAAAGCCAATTAAGGAGATCAGAGCAAGAGAAAAGTTAAACTCCAGATATAAGGGACTTATTTTTATCCTTAACCAAAGTTGCTCTTTCCCAGCTCAGATTAGAAAGGATGGCAATGCTGAGAGAACAGGTGAGATCTTAGGGTGAGTGGGACCTGGAACCACACCGTTGCTGTGACTTCCTATCCAGTCAGTTACCTGGCTGGAATCTCAGAGGTTCTCTTTGCCAAATCTTGCTCCACTTGAAATAATCATGATATTGGTCTAAAGGAACTTCCTTCATCATCTCTCTGACCAACTGTCACTGCAACAATTGACTGACGCTGTAAGAGTTACCTTAAGATGTCTATCAGTCTGCATAATGGGCAGTGAGAATATGACAGAAAGGCTGTAACAAAGTGACACCCAGTAGCACCGAGTCTGAGGAGAAAAACAAAGCTATGGACATGTCCTCTGGTACTCTGGTGTCTTTCTGGATTCAAGGGGTCACTCTGAGACATAAACAACCATCATAGGGCATTAAAAAGGAAAACAGAAAACATTTTTGTGGCAGGGTGTCATCATACGGTCTTGGCTGGCCTGAAACTCTGTAGAGCAGGCTGGTCTAGAGCTCAAAGATGGCCTCCTGCCTCTGCCTCCTGGAATTGAGGATGTGCACCGTCACACTCAGGCAGAAGACATCTCTTCCTTTACATCCCTCACCTGCACTCTGGATATTCTGAGAGATAATGAGATACATGTCAAAGCCTAATAGTCCCCTGCATCCACATGTGCTGGAGAGAAAAACTGTTCAACACTCTCCTTGTACAAGAAAATAATTTAATCCAGACCCACAAGTTGGGGTTACAGCTTCAGGAAATCACACTAAAGGAATCAGTAAAAGAAAATGGTCTGTCATTTCTCTGACCATGAATTAGGCATCATCTGGATGAAAGGTCACTCACTATGTGCAGATAAAAAACAAATATCCAGCCAGGCATGGTGATACAAGCCTGAGTCCCAGCACCTGAGGAAGCAGAGACAGGAAAACCAAAAGGAGGAGGCCAGGCTATATTACATAGCCAGAGCCTATTTTAAAAGAAAAAGAAAAGAAAAGAAAAGAAAAGAAAAGAAAAGAAAAGAAAAAAGGAGAGGAGAGGAGAGGAGAGGAGAGGAGAGGAGAGGAGAGGAGAGGAAAGGAAAGGAAAGGAAAGGAAAGGAAAGGAAAGGGAGGTACCTGTCTCTTACTTGCAATTCCAGCACTGAGCAGCCTGGGGCAGGAGGATCACCATAGGTTTAAGGCTAGCCTGGGCTATAGATTGAGACCCTGTCTTTAAAAAAAAGAAGAGAGAAAACATCCATGGACTAATCCCTCAGTTCAGACCTTCCAGCTGAGTGAGCAAACCACCCGCCCCCCTTATAGAAGGGGGTGCTCCACAGTAGACTTTCACCAGTCAGTAGCAAGGGAGCCAGTGATTCACCTCCATGCCACAGCCTGAGGTAAAAGTGTGACAGGACAGCCCATTAAAATCACTGCTTTCTGAGACTAAGGTGTGGTATCCCACAGAGGGAAGTCCTGGGACAGGGCTTGGAAGGAGAGCAAAGGCCTTGCGAGAAGCGCACAGAGAGGCAGGAGGTCCCATGCACACTGACGCTGGAGGCACTGGAGGCAGTGAAACCTGCTCTGGATGGAAAGAAGAAAGAGACCCAGATCACTGAAGTAGCTTCGCAAAAAGGAACCCCTCATCAAAATGTCAATGTGAGTTCTCTATCTCAGCTCAATAGATGGCAAGAAGCAAAGGAATTCTTGGTTTCAATTTTGTTCTTTTGAGCCTATAAATCAAAGCAAACGGTTTTGGGTCTTCTCCATTGGCAGCATAGCTGGCAATGTGTACAAGAATCAATGCTCTGGAGGTCACTCTGGTGGTCTGTAAGAAGAAGGAGGGTCAGTACTAGACGGTAGTACTGCTGCTAGGGAAAGCTCTCTTGGTGAGAACAACCTAAAATACCCTGTATGTTCACAGAGGATACTGGCCTCCACTTGCAGTTAGGAGGCGAAATACCGTAGCCATAAATGGAAACTTGAATTTATAAACTGCGTTGGCTAGCATGGGAGCATGCACAAAAGCAACCAGAAGCAACCAGGCTGGGAAGGTCAGACTACTTGAAATATCTCCCAGCATTTCCACAGCTACGGTGTTTTATGCTTCCCTCAGGTGTCTACCCAAATTAGAAAACATCATGAATGGGTGAAGAAGGCCCTGCCCTCAGACAATTTCTTTCCTTTTCAGCAAAACTTCTTTAAATATCTACCTATGGGTAACACATGAATCCACAGAGCTTAGTGACTACAGACAGTTTCTTAAAGATACAAATGCATTTGCTTTGAAATTCACATGCATAGAAATACTAAGGGAAAAGTCCCAAGGTCATATGATGCAGTTAGTGTTTGAGTGTATCAATAAGCATTTTAATCTGGAATCAATCTGTGTTAAGGGAAATAGCCACACAGTTAAGTGCCCTCTTACATTCTCGGGATCTTCAGAAATCTGCCTCTTTTGCTATCAGTAAAAAAATAAAAAAAAGTAAACAACAACAAAAAGAGATTCAACTAAAGTTTCAATCTGTGTTAGGGTTTCATTATGACTTTGATTAATTTCTAGTCAGTTTATCAGACAGACTATACTGGCCTACTGCTAATGTAATTATCTTAACTCAGTCTTTCCCAAACCCCAGAGGTGGAATTCTTATGAATTAGATGAGATGAAACTTCTGATGAGACTTTGGGGTGTTTTTAAATGGATGACAACACAAAAGTCAACTACAGGATGTGACTATATGTGAAAAGAGTGAAGAAGGTTTCTATTAAATTATTAAGAAGCTATTAAGGCCTAGACCTTATAAAATTAGAACTCAGAAAATGTTTTCTTTATTCTTTATTGACTATAAGAATACATTTGTTTGCAAGGAAATCAAAGTTGTCTGGAAGGACTCCTAAAATTTAAACCAACAGACTCTAAAATCCTGATGGTGGCAAAAAAAAATTAAACATATATATATATGTATGTATATATATATATATACACACATATATATATGTATATATATATATACACACACCTTTGGCTGGCCGTGGTTGTGCATGGCTGTAATCTCAGCACTTGGGATGCAAAGACAGATTGCTATAACCTGAGGCCAGTCTGATTTTCACTGTGAGTGCCAGGCCAACTCGATCTACATAGTCAGGCCATGTCTCTAGCTCCTCCCCAAATCCGAAAACTGTATAGACACATGCAAATTTTACTAAAATGTTATGAAGAATCTTATAGAATCTTCAAATTTTGAAAAGTTAATCATTTATTTCGTCATATATATGGCAGTGGCTTAAAAGCAACAAAATAGCAGTATGTCATTCAAAACTGATATGAATAATTGTTACGAAGATAAGAAACCGATTATTATAGGAAAACTGCTGACTTTCAAATGTGTCAGAAGTGGCATAAATTGCTCCTGGTTTTTGCTCTGGTAACTACATTACTTTAAAAAGCAACTATCTAAACCATGGTCCCAAAAGAATAAAATAAACTATGAGAACACATCATTGACTTTTATAGGGTTATAAAGGATTTATTCTGCTCCACTAAAGAACAAAGCTGAACCACAGCAAAATGCTTTGCTAAGTACAATTATGTTGAGATTAAGTTCTTTTAAAATGCTATTTCCAACACCAGAGGGACAAGGGAAGCCTTACCTGAGACTGCCTTGAGGGCACACTGCCAGATTTATGACTTGATTAAATCAATTCAGAGCTTCTAATTTTGAAGCATGAGAAGAGTTATAAGCATCTTAATTTGCCACATTAATACCGCAATCCCAGGCTCAAGGACCAGATCATCGTCTCAGGACAACCCAAGTGGGCTGAGGCAGGACACCTGCCATCCTCTTGACGACTGTTCTGACAAGGATCAGCTGGCCCAGTGTGTCACTCGTGTTTCTCAATACTGGCATTCATAAAGGTTTTCAAGATCTGGAAGGGTTTACCTCAAGATCGCCTTTGGTAATTGATTCTTCTTCAACTCGGAACTGAAGGTCCTCAACCTTCCTGTGGATAAAATCAAACAAGGCACTGAGGAGGTTCTAAGGGACCCTCGGCCTACAGCGGAAGAAAGCATGGGCAGCACCCTGGGGACCTCAGACAGCAGACAGCAATGCAAACGAACGCCTTCGGGACACAGAAAACAAAGGGCACTGCTGTAGAAAAGCTGTGCTGTAATTATTTAGAAATTCCAAACTTTTATCTAGGTAACAACTCTAGAAAACATGAAGTAAAAAGAAACTCAAGTGGTGGCACATACCTTAAATCCCAGCACTTGGGGGGC
>JADRCD010227505.1:19564-33997 GCA_019843815.1 Montemys delectorum
GTGTGTGTGTGTGTGTGTGTGTGTGTGTGTGTGTGTGTGTGTGTGTGAGTGCATGGGTGAGTGAGTGAGCAGAGTGTGCTTCTGTGTGTATGTAAGCATGAACGTAGGTGTGTGAGTGTGTGAATAGGTATAAGTGTGTGTGAGTGTGTACAAGTGTGTGTGAGTGTGTGTGAACATGTCTGAGAGGTTGTATTTGTTAGTACTGTGCCTGTACATGTGTGTGTGTTTGTGGTATGTTTGTGAGTGGCATGTATGTGTGTGCATACACAAGTGCCTATGCAATACGCACACACAATACACTTCAAAACACCGGAGTAAACTATTCAAAACATTGTAGAAAACCATCTCTCCTTATTTCAATCAAATCTCTGCAGAAGTCCAGTGTCCTAAAACCTGAAAACAAGATTACGTTTTAATGTAATTCGTACAAAGCTGAACTCATTCTAGAGTCTGTCCTCACCGATAAGCCGAGAGAAAGGAAACCTGTCGTTGGGGTTGGCAAGTGGCAGCCCAGAGATTAATTTTTGCCCACAGCTTGTTCTATAAAGATCATGATTACATGTCATGCAAAGTCTCACGTGACATCCAGGCCATGTCTGACCATTTGCCAGGAAGTCTGCTAATTTTTGACCCAGGCTATGTTACCATTACAAGTGATGTATCACACATCCATCATGGGTCGGCAGGATGGTGGCACCTGTGAGTGGACAGTTGCTTGTCTACATCAGAGAGCTACAGGGTTCTGCCTGTATGTACAGGGTTACAAATACACCACCTCACTAACTGCTGAGACCCTGCAAACCACCTGAGAAGCTGGTACTAACCTGCTAGATCTTACAGGGGCATGCATGGCTCACGAACCACGAAGAGTCAGGAGAGACTGGCATTTCTTGCACTTTGAAGATTTCCACAGAACAACACACACAAGGAGAGGCGGTCATCAGGTAAGCGCAAGTGGATAAGCCACAAGGATAGTAATATGTTAATTGTGATGATGCGATGAACCCAAATGATAATTAGGCTAAAATCAATTGTGGCTTGGGTGTGTTGGGCACTGCTGTGCTGAGTATCTGCTGTGAGTTATCATGTGTCTCCCTCATTCTAACCTCCTGAGGGAGTACACTCAAAAGAAAGGTGGCATCCTCAAGGCCAGGTAACCACAACAAGGCCGATGCATGGTCTGAGGTTCAGCTCTGACTCTTCAGAGTTATCATTTCTCAGATGAAAATCCCAAAAATGTGTGTGTGTGTGTGTGTGTGTGTGTGTGTGTGTGTGTGTGTGATACATATACTTGCGTGTGCACATGTCCACAGCACAAATGCTCAGACCAGCGGAGGATGCCAGATATCTTTTCCCATTGCTCTGCAGACCATTTCCTAGACACAGGACCATCCAATATTAACCCTATACTCTTTTTTAAGTAAGGTGAGGGCTGTCTTCTTATTTTGAAAAGTAGTCCCCATTCAATACATTGTAGATGAGATTACTTCAAGCTTTTTGAGAGAGGCAATACCAGGGATAGGATTACACAACCTATTAAGGGTTATAGTTTCTATCTTGTGGGTTTGAGACCCGCTAAAGAGGGTGACATGGGAGAATACTATTTTCCAAAGATGGTAGATGCAATGGATAGAACGAATTGATAAAAGGACAAAGGTGCTTCTTCTTCATCTCTTCGAGGTCAGAGAGCAAGACAGAAGCAGCAGACAGAAGCGAGGTAGCCTCGCAGAGGCAATAGTGGGCGTGGCAGAGCTCGAGAGCGGTAATGAGAGTGATGGCGTGTGGGATTAGGCAGCTGGAGACCTTCTCAGAGTTTCGTCTGGAACAAGAGGCTTCATGACTGCTGCCTTCACTAACGTGGTGCTGCAGAGTGGAAGCAGGGCTTCTCTGGGGCGTGAAGATGGGGGACAGACTCGGGGTTAAATAGACTGAGTCTGAGGTGCCATGTGGAACTCCACGTGGAGCTGGCAATGGGGACATTGGGTGAGGCCGGAGCTCAGGTGGAGGTGGAGTGAGAAACAGACATTTGAGAAATTCAACCCTCAGCTAGTATCTGTAGTCATGACAGATGCAACTCCACAGCAGAGGGTCGGCAAGGAGACAGCAGGCTTCCACAGTCTGCAGAGACTTTGGGGAGAAGATGAGAAGGGCTGTGGCGTGAAAGGGAGAGAAGACATTGCCAAGGGGATTTATAGGCAGCATGTGTCTTGCAGGCTGGAACTTAAGGGAACGGGGATTTATTTGAATGAGGCGTGTTTTAGGCAGGGGGTGCATGTGGTTCTACATGTAAAGCTGTAGATTAGCAAGAATGCTGCTGGAAGAGGAAGGGCAAGGGTTGGTGCTAAAAACAGGGTCCAGGATACATCCTTAAGGGCTTTCTGTTTTATGTCAGAGAAGAATGAGCTCTTCTGAAGGTCACTTTCATATTTTAATCGAGGAAATCATAATGACATTTGCATTTGGGAAGATCAGTCCTCTCCACCTCCCCACCCCCAAGACAGCAAAACCAGCAAGTCCTGTGGTGTTCAAGCTGTGGCTGGAGTCTTAAATCCTATAATCTGCTTCACCTTGGGTGGGCTCCTTTGTCTCACATGAGTGACTTTCAAATTGAAGTCAGAACTATGGAATGCATCTCTTGGGATTGCCCCCAAACCAGCCTGCCTTTGAGAAATCCTACCATCCAGAAGTGGTTGTGTTTCTGCATTGGGCTGCGGTCATGGGCTTCCAACTCTTGGCCATTTGCTCTCTCAGGAGTATGCCAAAGCCTTATTGGTCGATCGTTGCTCAAGGTCTCAGTGAGTCAGTTCCTCTGGGAAGAACCCTTATTAGGGGAAGGAAGTTTAACTAACTTAGAGACTAAAGCAGAGATCTTTGAACACCCAATCCATATGCAGTATGTTGGGATCTCTGGCCTCCAGACTGTCCCTAATTCACTTTCTGTTTGGATTTTAAGTAGAGACAGTGATGGTCATTGTCTGAATATTCTGATTTTTTTTCCACTTGAAACGATTATTCTTCTGTGTCGACAGCAAAAGTCCAATGTTTGCTTTTTTCTTTTTTCAGTCAGTGATGCTTTTGGGATAACACACATTTTGCTAAGTGTTCTCTCTTTGGGGAGAAAACTTTTTTTATTAGATATTTTCTTTATTTACATGTCATATGATTTCTCCTTTCCCAGTTTCCCCTCCAAAAAACAAACAAACAAAAACAACAAGAACAAACCCCTGTGGCCTCCCCCCTCCCCATGCTTGCCACCCCACCTTCTCCCACTATTGGCCCTGGCATTCCTCTACACTGGGGCACAGAACCTTCGCAGGGCCAAGGGCCTCTCCTCCTATTGATGATCGACTTTGCAATCCTCTACTATACACATGCTGCCAGAACAATCAGTCCCACTGTGTATAGTCCTTGGTTGATGGTTGAATCCCTGGGAGCTCTGAGGGTACTAGTTAGTTCATATTGTTGTTCGTCCTAAGGGGCTGCAAACCCTTCAGGGGAGAAAACTTTTTAAAGCAATGAAGAGTGGGGACTTTCTCACATAGCAAACATCTTTCCCATACACCATTACTATAAGATGCTGAGTGGGGCACAGAGGACTCAAATGAGAGCAAGATGGAGGAACTCCTGTCTTCACATCGATAGTATCTGGATTGAAACTGCTTGGAAAGCACACAAATGCAGCAGTGGGCCTGCTCCACCCATCCACTGCAGCCCTCAGCTCCTATGTGTTTGTTACCCTTCTCAGACAAGAGGCTGACATAGGCTCCTTCGCTGGTGTCTACAAAGATTGGACGTGAACAAGCACCATAGCAAATTATCTAATACAGACACAATTAGAGACTTGGGGTTGGAGGGATGGCTTAGTCCATAAAGTACTTACCGTGTCAGCTTACTGTGGGCATCTGAGCCTCAGGGCACACATCAAAAGTGTGCATGGTGGCACATGCTCATAATCTTCCCAGCCCTAGGAAGGCAGAGACAGAAAGATCCTGGGGACTTTCTGGTTACTGAGCCTTGAGTCCCAGTGAGAGACGAGTCTCATACGAACCAAGGGGGTCTTTTAAAAACCCACATAGTTTGCTTATGTCTCCAGTGTGTGCATGGCTGTGGGGCCGTCCACTGGAACATGGACAGCCTGTTAGGGGGCACATGATAGAAGAAAACTGACTCTCCCTCTCGCCAATAGTCCTTCCAACAGAGGTGAGGCTGCCTGAGCCACTCCCCATCCATCTTGGGATTTTGGTTGTCATGATCTTGTGCAGGTCTTGTGATCAAAATACATCATAGGTATTTGTGAAATTCTCAAACAACAAGTTAAAAGAAAAAAAAAATGAAAGATCAAGGTAGGTGTCTTCTTAGTCATGAGTCACAGCCACCAGAATTGATCTTTAATCTATACACACACACACACACACACACACACACACACACTCAAGAAAGTCCACCCTATTTCATTCACTGTTCCATTCACTGAGGTGTTATACGGACACGGCTAGGGTCCACATAGACTTTCTGAGAATTGTGTGTCTACGAAGCCAGCTGTAGTGTGTCATCTCCTGAGCATCTAGGGAAGATGGCAAGGTAGGTATTATTTATCCAACTTATTCTACAGTGAGTGGGAAGCACAGTCTCCCAACCCACCCTTCAGGCAGGGTCTCTTGTAGCCCAGGCTAGCCTCAAACTCACTGTGTAGGTTCTATAGCTGAAGATAACCTTGAATTTTGGCTCCACCTGTTAACCAACCCATAGTTCTGGGATAACAGGGGTGCTCTGCCCTGCCTGGCTTTAGGAACACAGCCTTTGAGAGTTTATTGTACGCTGAATCCAATTCTATGTGGCCGTAGGGTTTAAAGACATTGAGATGAAAAAAGATATGGCTAGCTGAAGAAAATCTCAGTGCTTAAGTACAGGGGGTGTGGTATGTCCAGAGGGCATTCCTCCAAGTCAGGCATGTCAGGGCGACCTCTTCTAGCCTCTGTGGGTCAGATGGCCTTGTGGGACTGGATTTTTTTTTTTTTTCTGAACCCTTGGGGCAAGTGAGAGCCACCGTCTCTGCAGATATGGATGATGGCTAGTTCCCATGGTGTGTCCTGGGAGCCATTAAAGACATTTCCTTTAAGGATGAGTCACTAGGGAGTGAGCCAGGTGTGTGGGGGGATGGTCTCTGACGAGTTCCCTCACTGACCTGGCTGACGGGTGTCAGCTTGTGGAGGTTGCCTCATTCCAAATAAGCTCAGAACTTCTTGGTCCTGTTAAACTGCAGCTCAGAGATTTACAGCCGTCCTTTAAAAATTCCATCTAGTTAGTTCTGGCTCCCTCTCCTAGTTTCCTTCAGCAAGGGGTGGGTTAGGGTGGACTGCTCAAACCTCTCTCGGTTATAAGTTCTGTAGAGCTGCCTTGCTAGGATCCTGCCACGAGACACACTGATGAGGTCCCAGGAGGTGCAGTGTGTGAAAACAGAAGTGACTAGGGCAGAATGGCTGCCCTCTGGCAGACCCCAAAACGGTCATGCACAATGAGACACCATCCCACAGTTTTGCCGGTGACTCAATCTCCTTATACCATCTTGCCAACACCACCACCTGTAGACCCCTATACCCCTCTGGCCTCACCTTTCATGTGGTCTTGAGGTACCATTTCCACCCTCCTTCCTCATACTCAGAGTATCTGTCTCCGGCTCCCTCCACCGTAAGGACTGGACTTCCGAGCATCCCCTCCTACAATGTCCTCAGCATCTTTCTTCCACTTCATCCATCAGTGTCACAGGGACTAGTGTCTCCTGCTCTAAAGGAAGCGGGGATGTACAGGCAATCTCTGCTGAGACTTCTAGTGCACAGTCTCCCTCATAATTCAACTCAATGTCACAGCCGAGCTGCCCCTAGCCCCGTTCGAAGTTAACCCCCTGCAGTGGCTATGGCCCAGACCCTAACTACCCAACAGTCTGCCACATCTGCCTGTGATTCTGACCCTGTCTCAGAGAGGTGATTGGTGGGTGATCCACAAATCCAGAGTATCACCTCAAAAGGCAAATGAGAGCTTTCAGGATGAAACGAGACAGGAACACCAGGGTGAGGATTGTAATTTAGGTGGCCTACATGGAGAAAAGCAAGCTCTGTTTCCTACCCCTCAATTTTTAATTTTTAATTAAAGATTATATCATTTCCTTCCTTCTCTTTCCTCTGTTAACCCCTCCCATGTTCTTACTGTTCCAACCATTTCTGTTCTACATTTTTTTTTTCAACACGTTTTGGGTTTTGAAAAACATACCACCCATTCACTCTTACTCTCTCTAAAATTGATAATCTTTTTTTCTCTGATTATTATTCACACACACACACACACACACACACACACACACACAAATACAGCTTCCTGACTCCATTGAGAGTTGCCTGTATGTGTATGATCTCAGGCCTGACCACTTGGGATTGAATAAACAATGAAGAGGCTCTGTTGATATGACCCTTCATATTAAAAATGTTTTATTCATTATCAGCATACAGAAAGGATGCTCTGGACTTACCAGGAATGACAGTGGCTAATGTATGGAGCAACTGTGCTAAGTGGTTTCGTGCTTGCTTACATAGTAGTTGGGGAAATGAAGGCTGTCTCCAAGTGTGTATATTTAAATATGGGTCTTGCCCATGGGCTTCTGTGACCATTCCCATGTTCTGATACAAGTTCATGAAACCTAATCACTAACTATTCATCCTCTACACCATAATTTTGGAACTCCTATTTGTGCATAGCTCTGCCTTTTAAGTAAACATCATTCCCTACCTGTAAGTTTGAGCCCAGTGCCTCCACTAGAAGGGACAGTGTTCATCTCTGTGGGTGGAGTGTGGGAATTGATGCCTTAATGGCCTAGGTCCCAACTCTGACGGCCACTTTTACATTGTAAGCACTCAAGCACTGGGGATTCTGCCTGCTGAGTGTAATTCAGAAGCCCCCGTGGAAATAGAAAGCATGACAGATGATGGTCAGGAGACCCAGAGAGATGATGGAGAAGACAGACAATTACATAGATGATGGAGTCAGCATGTGGCCAGGCCTGACTGCTGGTGAACATAGCATGGTAACCGCTTTCTCTTTGCTGCCCAGACGACAAAGCTGTCTCAGGACCCTTCCTGCTGTCTGCCTTGCCCCTGCCATGTCTGCTGGCCTGACCTGCCTCCCCCACCACCACCACTGGGGATTTTCAAGCTGCCCCTGTGCAAGTGATCTTATGTTATCATCCTCTAACTTTACAGCCAGGAACCACATCCTCTATGAAGTTTTCCTTGGTGCCTGCTGGTTTTCTGGTTTACCCTGAAGTTGTCCAGCAAGAGCTAGAAAAAAGCAGAACCAGAGTCTCTCGTCTCGCAGCTGACTCTGCTTGCTATAAAATTCTGAGATACAGCAGTGCTGTCGGGCTCTTTGTGGAGGATGTGCAGCGTCCTGTCAAGCAGCTGTGAAAGTGCTTGGATGTCAGGAGACACTCCACTGTCATGGACAAGTACCTGAGGTGTCCAAGTCTGCAATGAGACTGGGGGCGGGGGATGCTGGGAGCAGACGGTGTTCCTGGAATCTCATTGGCACGGATACCTAGTGGCTGCCTGGCCTGGAATGAATAACTCCGTGGCTCTTGCCTAGCCCTTGAACCTGCTGTTCCTGATATAAGCTGGTAAGATGTGTTTTAGTGGCAAAGATAGCCCATTTTCCCCAGAGCTACCCAGATGCTTTGCCTAAGGTTAGACCATCCCATTATGATTATTCTCCACCCAGGACCCTGAACAGAGCGAGTGGCCCCAGTCCCTTCTTCTATTTGCTCTCTGCTAAAGGGTAACTTCAAGATTCCCTAATATTGTACCCAAGAAACTCTGCTCACCTGATAATATAGTACAGCTAGAAAGTGGGGGGAAGGAGCAGAGGGGTAGGGAGGACAAGTGGAGACCATGTGCGGATACTACATCCATTTTCTCTCTCTCTCTCTCTCTCTCTCTCTCTCTCTCTCTCTCTCTCTCTCTCTGTCTCTCTGTCTCTCTCTGTCTCTCTCTGTCTCTCTGTCTCTCTGTCTCTGTCTGTCTGTCTGTCTGTCTCTCTCTCTCTCTCTCTCTCTCTCTCACACACACACACACACACACACACACACACACACACTGTCCCAGCACCTAGCCCAGACACCCCTGACAGCCACAGATGGCGGCCACACTTACATCTTAGGATCAGAGGTAGCAGTCGGATGGCTGTCTGGGAAATGCAGGCTCACACCTGGATAAGCTACTTTAAGTTCTGCAGTGCCACATCCCTAAAAAGCCCTTCATCGAGAAAAATCATCCATAAATATAGAGCTGCAACGGCAACCAGGTCTCAGGTAGGTCCTGAGGTGAGGAGAGCTTAGGGAGGGGGGGTGAGTTGGCAAACCAGGGCCAGTTGGAGCTGCCCCTGGGGGATGGGAAGCCTGAGGCCCCAGCCCCAGAGCAGGCTTGTAGGCTTCCAGAAGCAAGAAGACAGAGCAAAGCTTCTTCTGAGAGTAGAGGGCGAGCAGCTGTCCCTGTTCATCCCAGACAGGACACCTTGGCCTCCAGGGACTCTGCCAGCAGGCACGGGAACAGAGGCTGGACGCTCATTCCTTTCCCCACTTGGCAGGGAGTGGCCCAGAATGGAAAAAACATTTAAACCTCAGCTTGGAGTTTTGCAGCCAGCCTTCTGCTAAGGGCAGAGCAATGGAAAAATCACGAGGAGCTTAGGAGCCTATGATCACAGGGAGAAAATCTTGGCATTTATCTAATCCTTTCAAACTCATGCTAGCCAGCATTTCCCTAGTGGCTCCATTTGCATATGCACTGACTGGATTATTTTTACATAGTTGTGATTATTCATTAGCCAAGTGAATAATAATTTTACAACTCAAAGAACCTGAACTCAGGTGCTGATCCCAGGTGTGAGCACTTGCCAAGTTGATGCCTATTTGGGAGTGGTTGACACGGGGAGGGGTGTGGGGGGGTGGGGTCTGTGGTTATACAGTCATCTTCATTGTTCAGATTCAATGACAAGACCGAGGGAAGAGGGGTTCTGGAGCAAGGCGGTAGAGGATGATGCTATCTGTGCCATCATTGGGAATGTTGGAAGGTCACAGAATGTCTTACTCAAGGTCTTGGTAAAGTCTGAGAACACACAATGGCTGTCTGCTCATGAGCATTCAGCCCAAGGCCAACACGTCCTTCGTGTTGTTTAATGCAGGGTCAAGCATGAATAGACTGTGTGGGCTGAACATTTGTGTTCCCCATGGCAATTTTGTGGAGTGGGGGGTCCCACTACATTCCAAATATAGAGAAAGAACTGACTTCCCCTAGATCCAATGGCCAATAATCAGCAAAGCTAGGATTTGAACTCACACAGTGTTGAGTTGAGTCTTTGTTTCTCTAGGAATGCAAAGAAGGGATTATCAAGACTGTCCTATAACTATCAAAGAGGGGGAGCGTCACAGGATGTCAAGGGCAACAGAGAGAGCAAGAGAGAAGGCAATTTGGGGATGAAGCAGGTCTCCATGGTAGACAGCTGGGTGGAAGGAGATGATCTGGGAGCTGAGGAGGGGTTGGCACTTAGGTCATCGTCCTGTCCCCTTTGGGGTCAGCTGAGCTCTATGAAGACGCTGCACAAGCTCCTACAGTTCGGAACGGACGCCTGGGCCAAAGCTGAACCCAGTGTGTCAGAAGTGAAGCTATTTCTAGAGTCGTTCTTGATATATTAGAGATGAGGCCTGGAAACTTCCAGGAGGCAAATGCCTTACCAACGTGATGGCTTCTGAGCTATTTTCCTTGGCAGACGGCAGCTCGCTGTTGATCCAAACTCCCCATCATTCATTCCTGACAATTCAAACAGGGCACCAAGTATAGAAGTGGCATTGAACCCAGGCTGCCAGCGATCCATGCAAAAAGCTGTTTCCACAGAAATAGACCTGTCACCATGGAAACCACATGAGGTCACTTGGGACAGAAACAACGGCTTCGTGTTATTTGTTCCAGAGTAAAATGGCCTTTAGATAATTCTGTCATTTAAAAAAAAAAATAAAATAATAAAAAGACTTTGTTTTTTCTAAAAATTTAAATTTAAAAATTTATTATTATTAATTTGTGTCTCAGGAACTCAGGTCATCAGGTTGGCATTGATAAAAGCCTTTACCTGCTGGGCCATCTCAGCAGCCTGGCTTCATTGTTGTATACACAGGTAAATTATATAAATTCTTACCACCCATGTATCCGAATGAGCTTCTCAAAGCAAGCTGCTAACCACCTTATCACAGATAGAATAAAAACACCGAGTACCAGAGAAGGGGAGAGTGATCATCTCAGGTGGAAAACTCCAGTCATATTTAGTTGATAAGGAAGAGCCCGAAGCATTTAAATACGAGAGCTTGTTTTACACGATTACAAAACTGTCCTCGTATCTTTCCTCAGAGATATTTCTTATGGGTTTCGGAGGGACTTACAGACAAAACTGTCTTTCACAATAACTTTATTATAAGGGTAAATAAATCTTTCTTGAGAGACACTGAGGAAAGAAGATATGAGAGAGAGAAAGCTGGTCTGATCGCCACAACCCACAGCTGGCTTAAGGGCTTGTCTCAATACTCTTCTCTCAGCTTTTCATTCTGTTTTCAAAGGAAAACGCAGTCACTTTTCTGCCTTTTTTTTTTTCTTCTTATGATTAGGATGATTGTTTCTATTATCTTTTAGTCCAGTGTCTTAAATAAAAGCACAGTAGCATAACTCTTGAGAAAAAAATGAAATGCTATTGTATGTGACAGCTTTTGAAATTTTTAATCAATTAGCTAATTAATTTAAAAGTGTGTGTGTGTGTGTGTGTGTGTGTGTGTGTGTGTGTGTCTGCTTATTACATGAATCCAGTGCTCGAGGATCTTCTGGACCTGAAGTCTCAGGTGGTTATGTGAGCTACCCAGTGTGGATGCTGAACCTGAACCCAGGTCTCCTGTGAGAGTAGCAGATGCTCTTGACCACTGAGTGTTCTCTCTACACCATCTAGGATGTTTTTAATGAAACTCATCTCTGAGAGTTGGTCTGGAAGACCCCAGGCTGGCACTGTTGTGAGGTGGTGGGACCTGGACCTTCGATCATGGAGATGCTGCTTTCACGAGAGATGAGTATGGTTCTTCTAGGGTCCTGACTTGTTCTTTAGGGAGGAAATCGTTATAGGAGAAGCCTTGGTTCCTATCTGTTGCATACTTGCTACATAGCCACACAACCTCACCGATATGATGCCATCTGCCCTGAGGTCATCATCAGAGCCATGTTGATCAGGTACTGTATCCTGGACCTTCATAACTATGAGCTAAGTAAACCGCTTATAGATGCCTCCAGTATTCCATTATAATAGGAGAAAACGGTTGAATACATTATATTACAATACTCAAAAATTTGTGTGCTCTTTGCCATATATACTTGGCATAGACCTATCTTTTTATGAGTTTAGAGTGGATACAACCCTTCACCTTTCAGAGACATTAGAGTTTTCTATATATCTGTATGTGCATGGACATGGAAATGTATTTTGTCTTAACCCAAAGTTAGATAGGAATGTTTTCCCTAGCCTAGAGATGCAGTCCTGCTTCATGGTTCATAACATGGCATGGGTAGTTTGTTTATTTATTCATTTTTATTATACTCATTTATTTTTTTATGGGTGTGTGTGGTTGTGCAGGCTGTGTGAAGACTCTTGTGGAAGTCATGGGCAACTTGTGGGAGTCTAGTTCACTGATTTAGGATTATATTAATTTCTCTCAATTTTTCCCTTTATTATGTGATGATGAGTGGCTTCATCCACATGACTGACAATTTTTTAGAACAATTTTCTAGAAGTCCTTTGGCAGGGCAGGAATGTATGGGACAAATCACTCTGTTAGAAACTTTACCCAAGTTTCCTTTCTCGGCAGATCTGTTGGCCTGTCTGTATCTTTGCAATATGGAGGGCTTTGCTGAAGTCTTCTAGTTGTAACCTTCAGAGAGTTCTTTCTCCCTTTACTGCTGACCGATATCAAGCAACTGTCTTGACAAAAGTTCATATTTGGGTTCTGTTCTCCTTCTGGTCCTTTCATCTTGTGTGGCAAACTCATCAAGAGCACTTACCTTGAAGCACATCTCTGTCATCTGTCACTCTTCCCATGGGGGAAGCCTCTAGGTGACATTCTTTCTTCAGGTAGGATGCTCATTCCAAGCTCTGTCTGCCTGCTAAACCATAGATAATTTTTATGGTGATTTTTGCATGAGTTACTGTGATGATCAATTTTTAGTGTCAACTTGACCCAATCTAGAATCACCCAGAAAGGCAGTTCTGATGAGGGACTGTTAATATTGGCCTGTGAGCATTTCTATGGGAGATTATCTTGATTACTTTGTGATAAGAAGACATACCTACTGTGGGTGGCACTATTCCCTAGGCAGGGGATCCTGAAATGTCTAAGAACAGAGAAAACAAGCTGAGCAAAAGCAAATGTGCATCCATTGCTTTCTTCCTAATTATGGATGTAATGTGATCAACTCCTTCAAGCTCCTGTCATTATGGACTGTAATTTGGAACTGTGAGCTAAAATAAATCTTTTCCCTTAAGTTGTTTTTATTAGGTATTTTAGCCCAGCAACAGGAAAGGAGACTAAGACAGTTGCTTAGTGTTTTGACTCCCTCAGAAAAGATAAAGTCAACCAATTACTCCATAGCAATTTGTCCTTTTATTTTAATGCACTGTTATTTAATGTATCTTAAGGTAAAGAAACAAAGTCATAATTTGTAGGACTATCCTGAGGTTAGGACTTCCATGTGTCCCTGGTAGCATGCTTTACCCATCTATCTTTGGCTTTCCATTCCTCTCCTTTCTCTTTCCCTGGGGGAACAAATACATTTCAGAAGCCCAGAACTGGTGTCAGCTTCCAGCTATGGGAACTATGCTCTGGGATCCAAGGTGATGCCATTCATTGGAAATTTGCTGAGGGGAGAGTAGGGACCCAGGACCAGCTCTGGAGTGGACTTGACATTCATGTCACCTTTGACAAGCTGTGTAGCTTTAGCAAGCATCCTAACCTTCCATTGTTGATCTACAACAGCCAGTGGAAGGGCACAAAGATGCTTTGGTCCTCTTTGACTTAAAAAACCCAGGCTACTGGACCCAAGAAGACACATAGGTGGAGTAGATGGGTGAGCTCAGCTTTGTGTGGAAGCTGTGGGAGCTGATGGCTCATCCATCCATGAGTCAGCATGGAGTTAGTGGCCAAGATCAGTAGCTGAACCAGCTGGATCGAGAGTCTGATCAGAGAGCTGTTGAAGGGAACAGGATGACTCACCTGGTCTGCTGGGACACCTCCCATCCCTATTCGGTACTGGTGATATTCTAGAGTCATTTTTCTAGGCAAGCCTCTTAAGCTTGGGGTCTGTTGGCCACAATGGCCACATACAGCTTTATTAGTTCTGTGGATGGGGGAAATAGAGCTTTTGCTTTATTGAGAAGTTAATTAGAAGGTTTAAAAGCCTGGTTCTGCAGTTTCTTGTTTGTTTTTGTTGTTGCCTACTGGGGATCAAACCCAAGGTCCATGAGGCAAGTGTTCAGCTACTGAGCAATGCCCACCTCTGATCCTTGTGTTTCTCTTTAAACTGACCAAGTTCAGTAGCCGCCCAGCCATGCTCAAGCCCAGCCACGCTCAAGCCCAGCCACACTATGAGTTCTCCTTCTTCTGATGCTCATGACCCATTTCTGTGACCCAATGCCGGGCACCCTGCCGACCTCTGGTATCATTCATACTGTGTTTATTGTAGTAAAGAGAGGAATTAAATATTTCCCAAGTTCTCCTTAATGCCCTATAAAGACACACATTTTTTTTTTAAAAAAAAAGAAAAAACACTATGGTTTCCAAGAAGAATGAGCAGATATATAAAAACCAAACCAATGGATGTGTGAAAGGGAAATGACTGTGTGCTTATTTCCTCCCCAAGAACTGTAAACAGAAAACCTCCAGCTGGAACAATAGTAGTTTGTTCTACTAAACAATAAACATTTATGAGGAATGAAAAACCTGGTGGAAAACTTAACACATTGTAAAAGCAGATTACTCCAACAGGCCTGTCTCAGTTACTTTTCTGTTTCTGTGATAAAATACCCTGACAGTGACTTCGGGGAGGAGGGGTCATCTGGGCTCATGGTTCCAGAGGGACACAGTCTATCATGGAGGCAAGGCGTGCTGGCAGGAGCAGGGGCTGGCTGCACTCACAATCAGCCCAAGCCCAATAATCTACTTCCTTCATTGAGGTTCCACCTCCTTAGGGTTCTCCATCATTCTCCAACAGTGCCAACAGCTGGGGAAACAAGTATTCAAGCACACAAACCTGTGAAGGACATTCCACACTCAAACTGCACACACACACACACACACACACACACACACACACA
>JADRCD010227506.1:0-14138 GCA_019843815.1 Montemys delectorum
AAAAAAAGAAAATCTCAATTGTCTGCCCCACTCTACATATCTTGATATATTTTTTTCTTATTGGAATCTGGATATTGGGATTTTGAAAACTACCCATGAGATTTTCCCCAGGGAACTCTTGGAAGCCCTAAAGTTGTGATATTTGCAATACTGTCTGGTTTTCAAAGAGTGATTCCTAACCAGATCTTATATGACCAGGTAGGAGAAAAATCCAATTATAATTATTTGCCAATGTGCATGGTTGAATTTTTAACTTGCCAATGTGATGCCATTAAATGAATAGGTAGGAAAAAATAATAACCATGTTTGTTGATTTGTGCCGTATAGCTCAGATTTGGCCTTGAATTTACTACGTCACCTTGTAACCAAAGCTGGCCTTGAACTCCTGGTTCTCTTTCCTCTATCTTCTGGGTTCAGGGATTGAAGACCTGCATTACCACAGTTAGCTTTGTTTTGCTCCTTGGAGGTACACAGTTCTTGCTAAGTTGATTTTGGGTTAACTTTGGCACCTACAGATCTCCTCCCCCCCCTAACAAAATCTAATATCTGAGTATTGACTAGACTTCTTCAGTGAAACAAAATCAACAGCATCTGTACTCATACATATAGGTATATGAGAAGGTATTTGCTGTGGCAATTAGCTTGCACAATTATGGAGGCTGGATAGTCTCACTACCCTCCATTTTCAATCTAAAGAATTAGGGAAGTGGGAAAGATGGTTTAGTTCAAATTCAAAAGCCTGAGAAACAGAGAAACTCAGTTTGAGGCCAAAAGACAAAGAACCTGGAGTTCTGATTCTGAAGAGCAGGAGATGGATGTGCCAACTCTCCATGAATAGTGGGAAGAATCGGGGGGGGGGGAGTGGGTAATAAAGAGGAGGACAGAAGGGATTGAGGAAGATAGAAATATATAGTAAGATAATTAAGGAAGCGATAAAGAGAAAATGCTAATTCATCCTTCATCTGTCTTTTTTGTATTCTCCAAGCCATCAGTAGATTGGATGGTGACCACTCATGTTAGGTGAGAGTATACTTTCTTATCCAGTGAACTGATTCAAACACCCAGAAACACCCTTATCGATATACGCTTCCAAATAAGGATTTACCAAGTAAGGATTCATTTTATCATGTTGACATCCAATTTTAACCATTATACACGGTAAATAAAATAGAATTAATAATTCCAGATGAAGGATGGAACTCCCTGATCCTCAGACTTAAGTGAATAACAATAACAAAACCAAAAATACAATAGAATATGAAAATGGATCAATGCAGAGAGTTACAGCTTGTTCTTTGGTGTTTTGAAGTATCCAGTGTTCTGCTAAAACTGGTCACTATGTAAGAAGTCCAAATTAGACAAGTGCAGAGAAAAGGACACAGGAGGAAGAGAATGTGGAGTAGGGAGAGCAAGGGAAAAGGAAATTAATAGACCCAATTGTTGTAATCATTGAAGGTCGGCAGGCAAGCCTATGAGTGAAGAGGCCTTTTCAGAAAGTCTGGTGCTAATATGGCAGGTATAGTATAAAAAAGAATCAGGAAGCTTTAAAGGGTCCTCAACATAAGACCCTCACCTAAGCAACATAAGCCACGTCTACACAGTTAAGCTCCTTCATATGAGGCTGTGTCTCATTGATTTCTAATTCAGGAACACCATGAGTTTCTGTAAAGACTTATTGTGTTAAATCACTAAGTTAGAGGGCAACCTGCGACAGTACATAGTAACCCTTCAAAATAAAAACACAAAAATTTTATTTAAAAAATTAGAAGCAAACTGTAGCTCTCTGTATAGTTATCCAAAGATTCTCCTTTTCCACTGTCATCTTCTTCTCTTAGATTCCAAGTAGCATTATAACTTAGATGTCATTTATTGTAAACATGAATTAGTGCCTCTCTAAAATATCTCCACTAAAGCTTGAAATGTATTTTCAAATTATTTTTGTTTAAATTTTATCTGAAAAGATCATAGTGCTATAGGTTAAATTCCAATTAAAGTAAACATGATATTGGAGGAGTGACACATTAAACTACCATTTGTTGTTAATACCTGGGTCAAAATGAGAGTGGGGGAAGTTGAGGTTAATCAAATCAAGCTGGGTTGATTTTGAGTAAGATGGAGAAAGATGGATTGGGCCGAAAGTCTTCCTTCTGAATACATTATCTCAGACCATCAGCTCCAAGGAGGAGCTTGTTAGAGGTTAGAGCCACACTCCACACATGTTGAATCTAGTCTGCTCTGAAAACATGTAGTTGATTCCTATTCAAGTTAAATTTGAGCTTAGAGGTTTCTTGAACTTGGCTCATGTTGAAATCATCTGGCTAAGTAAAATATAGCTCTCCGGGCTGCTTCTCCAGAGGGTCTGAGTCAGTGTGCCTAGGGACATTTCCAGCAGGTTCTCTGGGAATGCTGATGTCAGTGACTCAATAACTACATTCTGAGAAATTGAGGTAGCTCTGAAGCATAGAGCCAGCCATTCTGGGGAAGGAGACTAGACAGAACTCATAATTTCAGATTCTGCCCCAGACCTGCTCACAGACATTTTTGTTGTGTCAATCTATCCAAGAACTTGGGGGTCTTTCCATTTGCTCAAAGACACTCTTGGTGTTTTAGGAATGTTTTACAGGCTATCTCACAGAAGTTTCTTGGAGCAGTTATTTGTCAGTATTCTTTGTTGCTATTCTCAAAGGTGTCTCTTTCTATTATGTCTCCAAAGGGGTTGTTATCTGAGTACACAAAAACTATTGTTTTATGCCATCTTAAGTCTCATTATTGACCTTTTTATTGCTTGTAGAGCTTTTCAGAGCTAGAAAAAAAGAAACTTTTATAACTCCCAATGACATAATGGATGTCGACAAGAAGTATTGAATTCTAAACTATTAGGCGAAAAATAAGTGAGTCAAATCCTGTGCAACTTGAAGCCACTTATCTACATTAGCTTCCTCAAAAACAGCAAGCAGATAGTTGATATTTTGTGAAGCAAGATAAAAGTAAGTGCACAGTACCCTCTGGGAAGTATTGCTTACTAAAACATGAAACCAGAAGATAAACAAGCATTTAGAGAAAACTACTAGTGTAAAGAAAATGTTTAGCAAAATATGGCAATGTATTTAATATAATAAATAAGCGACCAGGCAAATTCCAACTTAGATAATTCCTCTTTGCATTTGGGTCTGAAATGGTGGTGTTGGAAAGTGTGGAAACTTTAGGAAGCAGTCCCTAACAACCTCTGAGGGAATGCCCTTGAAAGAGCTATCAGGACTCTAAGGGATCTATCCCTGTCAATAGCACAATATTCGCCTATAGTCTCAAAGGTGGCCTTTCATATTCAACATCTTAATAATGTTTCTAAAAACGTTTTCAGATAGGTAACTTTCTGTTACAAGATCTGCTCTTTCATTTTGGAGAACCATTTTTTTTTTTGAAGCCTCAGGAAAATTGACTTGGTAAGTATCCTGTTGCTCTTGCTTTGTATCATTCTCAAGAACTTCACAGTTGGTTCTTTAATTCAACCAAGCTACTGTTACACCCCGGTTGGTATTTTGTTTAATTAAAAAAAAAAACTCAGTTAACTTTGTGGTATTGTTTCTTATTTCACTTCAATTCCATAAGCATATCATGAGAAAGAGTATTCCCATTTTTATAATTTCTTAGTAAAAAAAATACATTAAAGTTTAGGCAGGCTACCAGAGTTAATAGATCCACTGTTAAGGTATGGGAAGTGAACTGGAACCCATGTCTGTCTGACTGCTAACACAAACACTGCCATTTAACAATGTGTGTTCTGATTTGTAATATGGAAATACTGAATTAGCACACATTTCATTTGGCCACCTTATATAGGTCCCCAGTTAGCCTACTTTCTGATATGCTCCTGGGAATAAGTGTCTGTCTTCTAGGGTCGTGGCCTCTGGTGGGAGCACTGGACCCTTCTGGACCACTGTCTGGACATCTGGGACAGCTGTGCTGTATTAATGAGGTCACAGTTCCACTTTGTTCACTCTTGGTACCTTAGTTAAAAATGATGATTGATAAGATTTACATTGGTAGGAAGTTCATAAAAGGTTTAGAATTCTTTCTAAACTTAAACTTTTATATACTTATCTTTATTTGTATGAACAGTTTGTTTTTTATAATTACCTAAACCTGTAGCTATATCAATACCAGAAGAAAATACTTACAAATTATAATGTATAAAATGTAATAAAACAGATTAAACTGGAGAACATTAATTAAATATACTAATTACATTTACTGGATCATTTCAAAAAAGATGATAAAATGATTATATGATCTAAAAATGATGATAGGGACAAAGTTTCAAAATGTGTTTATCCTTGGTAGAGTATATCACCTAAGTCCAGGAAAATGGTGACAGGTTGTATTGTAAAAGCATTTGAGCCCTAGATGTCAACATAAAAAATATGCTTCTTCAATAACGAGAATCGCTGATGGTTCAAACAGGACAGGGGTATCACTCCCAGTGGCTTTGTTGGAATATGCATGGTGGGATTTGGAAAAGTAAGGAACAGTGATCAGGGCTTTACAAAAATGTACTTCCTTAGACAGTTGGCTGACTCTGAGTTCACTGACCTTGCACATGCAGCAAGGCAGTTTTTAAAAATTCAGTTTCTGAATTAGTTTTTGAATAGTTTCCATGTCTTTGGAGTAAGGGTAAAGGAAACATGGATTTTTCCTCCTTCTTCCACCCTGGCGATCAGCTTACCTCCCCGCTCAAGGTAGAAAGTGTTCCATTTTAACGTAGCTTGTGGGGCTGGAGAGATGGCTCAGCGGTTAGGAGCCCTGACTGCTTTTCCAGAGGCCCCGAGTTCAATTCCCAGCAACCACATGGTGGCTCACAACCATCTGTAATGGGATCTGATGCCCTCTTCTGGTGGGTCTGAAGACAGCTACAGTGTACTCATATATATAAAAACATATAAATAATATTTTTTTAAAAAGGGCTGGAGAGATGGCTCAGGTCCTGAGTTCAAATCCAAGCAACCACATAGTGGCTCACAACCATCTGTAACAAGATCTGACTCCCTCTTCTGGAGTGTCTGAAGGTAGCTACAGTGTAATATAATATAATAAATAAATAAATCTTTAACCCAGCTCATTAGCCTGTGTCATATCTTTGGACCGTTTTCTCATTTTACTCCAGTGCACTTTATTTATTTCATTTTATTTTATATTACTTGAAGAATTTAATGGGCTAACTTTTGACCAGTAAAGTATTGGCTTCTCAATAAGACAAAGGCAATAGAATATTTTTAAAGTTCCTGTGTGTTTCTAATGAACATTTGTGTTTAGAGGAAGGGTTTAGAGCAACTGTGTGCCATGTTGCAGTGGAACAACTTCTGTATATGCTTACAAGTGAGTCTGCACCCATGCCCCCACATGAATATGCATGCATGCTCATCTACACATGCCTACAATATGCACACTAAACAAATGAATAAAACTAAGAGGCTCCTATGCAAAATGAAGCAGCCTAGTTTACATACGATGACAGGGAACATTTAAACTTCTCTCCTGAACGACTGATAATACATGATAATAGTGCCGAGGAGAGAAGATGGCTGAAGGAGGCCTGACTTCCTGCTGTAAAACCTGATCACAACCAGAAAGGGAGGGCAGACAATTTTCAGGAAAGTGAAAGGAAACAGGGATTTTGTTTAGAATCCACTGACCACCAAGCCTTAACAGATATTTCTCTGTGACTAAAGGAAAATCATTGTTTTCAAATATAATTACTAAAGTTTAAGGATCATTTCCTTGAAGGCACCTCTTCCTCATGTTGGAACACTAACAAAAGCTGCTCACATGTCTCTGGGTTCTCTCTCTCTCTCTCTCTCTCTCTCTCTCTCTCTCTCTCTCTCTCTCTCCCTCACACACACACACACACAAACACACACACACACACACACACACACACACACTTCCCATAAGAAACATTTCTTTTCTACCCATCCCTGTAGAACAAAACAGATCATCTTTGTGTTAGATTATATTACACAGTTTTTTCCTACTTTAGGTGGTTACATATTTTTAAAGTTTCTTTTTAAAAATAACCTAATCTAACATATTTCCAGTCCAAATAGTGAAAATTCTTAAACTATTTTATGAATTGGTTTGACTGTTAATATTATCATCTTGGAAATATTAGAAATTTTATAACCACAAAAAATTTTTCTTTCCTTTTAATTTATTTCTATTCCTTTCTTTTCTGCCCAAAAAACGTTAAGTAGGAAAATGGCCTGACATTCAACTAACTCAGATGCCAGCCTTCTCTCTGGAATGCTGTGCTGTGTTGGGCTGTGACTTCTGTGGAATTTATTCCCATTTACCAAGGGCTCCCACTTATTTTAATATTTGTGAGATGAAAAGAAAAAACAACAGAAGAAAGGAAAACAGCTCATTATGTGTCTGCTCTAGGTTGTGCTAGTCCTTACCAAATAGTAACGGCAAAAGAAGATGTTACGCTGAAATGTAATCTCATTAGCATCCAGTTTTTTCCAGCTGAAGAATTAGAGGAAGTGAGGAATCTAGTCCAGGCTTAAAATGTGGCACAGATGATGCTTTGGCCCCCATTCCTGCTCTGCCTGAGCTGTGCTGAGAATCGCTGTCTCTGGCCTGGCCTTCAGTTTCCACCCAATTTGTTGTGAGCTTTCATTTTGCATGTCTCTCCAGACTCTCTGTATTAACAAATGGCCTTTCTGCTTGGCCTCCCCACCCCAAGTCCTCAGCTCCAAGCACTCTCAGGCCTGGATCTTAAACTCAGAACTCTTGTCATTATTTCATTGTCTCATTTTTCTCCAGCCTTTGGCTATATGAGAAACACAGCAAACAGCATATAATTTCTAAAAATTACTCTTGTATAAGATAGTGACAAGGCATCTAAGTAGTTTAATATTTGGGGTGAATTCTGTGAAATAAGAATGTCCCTTCCTTCTGTCCTCCTCATTAACAATTTGTCCTGGATAGAGCACTGAGTTTCCAGGCTGAGTATTTCTGAGTAGGCTCCTATGTTTCTATCTGCCCTAGGAAATAGTGTGGGGAGTCAGCGTCCCCTTTAGAAGATGGAACGTCCTGGAGAAGTGGACAGCTAGGCAGTCACAGTGATGCGCTCCTTGCTCAGATGAGGCCCAGGAATAGGTCAATCAGCAAACAGCAGATCTATAGACTAGTCAGAGATTGTAACAAATAGAAAAGCAGAAACAAAAGTTTTGAAAACACAAAGATGCTGTTGGGTCCAAAGTGACCCCACACGGTAATAATGCGGACAGTGTCTTAAGTGACAGCAAGGGCCAGCCCAGGCAGGACCCAGACTGGTAAACAGAAGGTCTGCTATCAGGTAAATAGACACTTAAACTTAGCATTCCTCAGGAATCTAATTGGGCAGGCCATTGCTTTCCTTATCTATACACTAAAAGTTAAGCCCCTTGGACAAAGGCCAATTAATCAAAACAGCCTGCAACAGATCAATTCCCAGGCTCTTCTGGCCTGCAGCCCCCTCTGCTACTGCCTGTCCTAATCCATAAAGCTTTTGCTGCAGGGTGCTGTCCTCTCTTCCCCAGCAGTTTGTGTGCCCCAGTAAACTTTTCTGTCTACCCATGGAGTGGTCTAGTTTGTGGGTTTCACTATGCCTTGCTTACAGATTTCTGGTCCTCCATTGTACTCTTCTGACTACATTTTTTTTTAACACATCACTTAAGATAAGTTGTAAATGAAGGTGAATGTGCAGTGTGCATGTGTGTATATATATATGTGTGTGTGTGTCTGCATGTGTGTGTGCACATGTGTGTGTGTGCACATGTGTGTGTGCACATGTGTGTGTGTGTGTGTGTGTGTGTGTGTGCATGCACATGCACAAAAGAGTCAGTTAAGAGGGCATAGGAAGAGGCTGTAAAGGGGAAATAGAGATTTCTATCCTGACAAAAGAAGGACCATCCAGAGGCTGGCCACTGACAGCCCTGGGAGCATAGTTCTGTGATGGCAACACAGTGCACGTGCTGGGAAACCTATAGGAGCTTTAATGTGAGATATGTTAGCATTCAGGATAAATAATAAAAGTTGTTTAAAAAGGAAGACAAATATAATTAAGAAGAGGAGGAAGAAGAAGAAAGAAAGAAGAAGAGGAAGAGTGGGGAGTAAGTAAAATACAGAAATATAAGGTACAAAAGCATTTCTTTATTTAAAAAAAAAGAAAAATTTAAAAAGAAAATAAGACACTGATGTCTCTGTCTTGAGAAATCTGGTTCAAATTCATTTTATCTTGGCAGTTTTCCTGTTCACATAAAAAAAAATCAGGTCACCTCAGGCAACATTATTTGAAAAAACACAAAATGCCCACAGAAAGGACTGGAAACATTTAGGCAGGGTTGGGGGAGAGACACAAGAAAAGTCCTGTAGAACAAGTGACTGGGCAAGTTTGCACGCTTGCTTCACGCTTGCTTCACGCTTGCTTCCTTTCTAAACCCAAAAGAAAACCCAACCTGTCTCCTGCATCACACCAGCACTTTCCTAGGGGGTGTCTGCCTCTCTGCTATCAACATTTCCCTTCGCATTTACCATTCCGAGAAATGCTCGTCCAGTCTCACTGATGCTCTTAACACTTGATGCTTACTTTCAACAAACAATGAGCTTTCACTTGGGCTGCTTCCTAGGGGAAGCGTGCTTTGGTTTTTGTTGGTTTTTTTCCCCAAGATTTACTTACTTGATTATTATCTGTAAAATACTTAAGGCAGGCAGTTCTTTCTACTGCAATGCCCATGGTAAGTACGAGTGGAGCCTGCTGTACCAAGGGTCCCTGCCAAGTCTAGCCTCTCTGAATAAAGTAGACAGAGAGTTCTGAGAAAGTGAGAGCTACGTTTTACTATTTTCCTGGGCAGGAGGACCCAGTGACTTTGCTCTGTTTTGTAAATCTCAGAATGTTTTTAATACCCAAGCATTATTTCTGAGGGGTTCCCATGATGGCATGCTCTGTCTTATGACCCTGCCATTGTGGTCATGGTTAATAGGCTGCTGTGGGCATTTGAGAGCCTGGCACTCCATCTTGTTTCTCTAGAGTTTATGTTAGGTCTCTGAAAATGACCTAAGATAAAAACTTTGTCCAGAAGGTTTCTAATGAGTGGGCAGATTAAAATGTTCTTTTCAAAACTACAAACATATGATGCACAGAGAAAGTCACAGTGACTGGGCAGAAGACGAACAATACTCAGAGAAAAGAGTGGAGCTTGCTCACAAACGATGCCTGAATTCAACACCTGGAACTCACAGCACGGAAGGACCAATGCTTTGAAGTCATTCTCTAACTTCCACTTAGGATCCACACACACACACATACACACACACTTTTTAAAAATGGGCAAAATCTACAAGACAGACAATCCTGTGTAGCACTAGAAGCATTGAAAGGAAAACCACAAAACAAAACAAAACAAAACAAAACAAAACAAAACAACGAAGAAAATATTTGCAGCTGCCTGCAAGAAGAAACAAGTAACTAGCAGAAAGATGGAAAGAGACTGCAACAGGGAGTCCAAAGGCCAGATGAGACTGGTGGAGCCCAGAGGCCAGATGAGACTAGTGGGGAAGTTTTCCAATTCTGATCTTGGGGATGAATATTACACCTCAGAATATACTTCAGGAAACCTTGTGATAAACTCTAATGCTGGCAACTAGGAGTCAATCTGACTCCATGATGCATTTTGACTCCATGATAAGTTTTAAGATGCATTTCAAACATTTTTCATAATAATGTGAAAATAGAAACAGAAGAAACACTACCCAATTCATTCTATGAAGCCATAATTATTCTGATAAACCTTACAAAGACCCAACAAAGAAAAAGAGCTTCAGACCAATTTTCCTTATGAACATTGGTGCAAAAATAATAAAATTCTTACAAACCGAATCCAAGAACACATCAAAATGATCATCCATCATGATCAAGTAGGCTTCATCTCAGGGATGCAGGAATGGTTCAGTATACAAAAATCCATCAACATAATCCACTATATAAACAAACTCAAAGAAAAAAACCATATGATCATCTCACTAGATGCTGAAAAAGCATTTGACAAAATCCAACATCCCTTCATGATAAAAGTCTTGGAAAGGTCAGGACTTAAAGGCCCATACCTAAACATAGTAAAAGCAATATACAGCAAACCAGTAGCCAACATCAAACTAAATGGAGAAAAACTTGAAGCAATCCCACTAAAATCAGGGACTAGACAAGGCTGCCCACTCACTCCCTACCTATTCAATATAGTACTCGAAGTCCTAGCAAAAGCAATTAGACAACAAAAGGAGATCAAAGGGATACAAATTAGAAAGGAAGAAGTCAAATTATCACTATTTGCAGATGATATGATAGTATACTTAAGTGACCCCAAAATTTCCACCAGAGAACTCCTAAACCTGATAAACAACTTCAGCAAAGTAGCTGGATATAAAATTAACTCAAGCAAATCAGTGGCCTTCCTATACTCAAAAGATAAACAGGCTGAGAAAGAAATTAGGGAAACAACACCCTTCAAAATAGTCACAAATAATATAAAATACCTTGGTGTGACTCTAAGCAAGTGAAAGATCTGCATGACAAGACCTTCAAGTCTCTGAAGAAAGAAATCAAAGAAGATCTCAGAAGATGAAAAGATCTGCCACGCTCATGCATTGGCAGGATTAATATAGTAAAAATGGCCATCTTGCTGAAAGCAATCTTCAGATTCAATGCAATCCCCATTAAAATTCCAACTCAATTCTTCACATATTTAGAAAGGGCAATTTGCAAATTCATCTGGAACAACAAAAGACCCAGGATAGCGAAAACTATTTTCAACAATAAAAGAACTTCTGGTGGAATCACCATTGTTGCCCTTAAGCTGTACTACAGAGCAATAGTCATAAAAACTGCATGGTATTGGTACAGTGACAGGCAGGTGGATCAATGAAATAGAATTGAAGGCCCAGAAATGAACCCACACACCTATGGTCACTTGATCTTTGACAAAGGAGTTAAAACCATACAGTGGGAAAAAAACAGCATTTTCAACAAAAACTTGTGGTTAGCATGTAGAAGAATGCAAATCAATCCATTCTTATCTCCTTGTACAAAGCTCAAGTCCAAGTGCATCAAAGATCTCCACATAAAGCCAGATATGCTGAAATTAAAAGAAAAGAAAGTGGGGAAGAACCTTGAGCATATAGGCACAGGGGAAAATTTCCTCAACAGAACACCAATAGCTTATGCTCTAAGACCAAGAATTGACAAACGGGACCTCATAAAGTTGCAAAGCTTCTGTAAGGCAAAGGACACTGTCAATAGGACAAAAAGGCAACCAACAAATTTGGAATAGATCTTTACCAATCCTATATCTGATAGAGGGCTAATATCCAATGTATACAAAGAACTCAAGAAGTTAGACTCCAGAGAACCAAATAACCCTATTAAAAAATAGGATAGAGAGCTAAACAGAGAATTCTCAACTGAGGAATACTGAATGGCTGAGAAGCACCGAAAGAAATGTTCAACATCCTTAGTCATCAGGGAAATGCAAATCAAAACAACAATGAGATTCCAAATCAAACCAATCAGAATGGCTAGGATAAAAAACTCAGGTGACAGCAGATGCTGGCAAGGATATGGGAAAAGAGGAAGACTCCTCCGTTGATGGTGGGACTGCAGCTGGTACAACCATTCTGGAAATCAATTTGGTGGTTCCTCAGAAAAATTGGACATAGTACTATCTGAGGACCCATCTATACCACTTCTGAGCATATACCCAGAAGATGCTCCAACATATAATAAGGACACATGCTCCACCATGTTCATAGCAGCCTTATTTATAATAGCCAGAAGCTGGAAACAACCCAGATGTCCCTCAACAGAGGAATGGATACAGAAAATGTGGTACATTGAGCCAGTCCCACAACACCCAGAGGAAGCTCCACTCCCAGGCATTGTGATACTCTCAGGATCAGAGGTGAGGAGGACCCAACATCTGTCCCAACACCTGGAGTAACTGGGACCTGCGGGACCAGGCACACAGGAACTCCACCAACAGAGTGGCTCGGGTTCCTTCTGGTTTCTCTGGGCTGTTGTCCTGAGCAGACCTTGGGTGCAAGCTCTGCAGCCAGTCCCACAACACCCAGATGAAGCTGCTGCATTCCCAGGTGCTCTAACAAGCCCAGGGGCACAGGATCCCAGAATCATAGGATCCCAGAGACAGCTTGACTCTGAGAAGTTCTAACACAACCAGGATCACAGGAAAGACAGTCTCCAGTCAGATTCAGCAAGGGCTGGTAGCACTAGAGATAACCAGATGGCAGAAGGCAAGCATAAGAATATAAGCAACACAAACCAAGGTTACTTGGCATCATCAGAACCTAATTCTCCTAACATAGCAAGTCCTGGACACAGCATTACACCGGAAAAGCAAGATTCAGATCTAAAATCACTTCTCATGATGATGATACAGGACTTTAAGAAAGACATAAATAGCACCCTCAAAGAAATACAGGAGAACACAGGTAAACAGCTAGAAACCCTTCAAGAAGAAACACAAAAATCCCTTAAAGAACTACAGGAAAACACAATCAAACAGGTGAAGGAAATGAGCAAAACCATCCAGAATCTAAAAATGGAAATAGAAACAATAAAGAAATCAGAAAGAGAGACAACCCTGGAGATACAAAACCTAGGAAAGAAATCAAGAGTCATAGATGCAAGCATCACCAACAGAATACAAGAGATAGAAGAGAGAATCTCAGGGGCAGAAGACATCATAGAAAACATTGACACAAGAGTCAAAGAAAATGCAAAAAGCAAAAAGCTCCTAACCCAAAACATCCAGGAAATCCAGGACACAATGAGAAGAGCAAACTTAAGAATAATCGGTATAGAAGAGAGTGAAGACTCCCAAGGTAATGGGCCAGTAAATATCTTTAACAAAATTATAGAAGAAAACTTCCCTAACCTAAAGAAATAGATGCCCATGAACATACAAGAAGCCTACAGAACTCCAAATAGAATGGAGCAGAAAAGAAATTCCTCCCATCACATAATAATCAAAACACCAAATGCACAAAACAAAGAAAGAATTTTAAAAGCAGTAAGGGAAAAAAAGGCAAGTAACATATAAAGGCAGGCCTATCAGAATTACGGCAGACTTCTCACCAGAGACTATGAAAGCTAGAAGATTCTGGCCAGATGTCATACAGACCCTACAAGAACACAAATGCCAGCTCAGGCTACTATACCCAGCAAAACTCTCAATCACCATAGATGGAGAAAACAAGATATTCCATGACAAAACCAAATTTACACAATATCTTTTCACAAATCTAGCCCTACAAAAGATAGTAGATGGAAAACATCAACATAAGGAGCAAAACTACACCCTAGAAGAAGCAAGAAAGTAATCTTTCAACAAATCCACACAAATCTAATTCCACCTCTTACAACAAAAATAACAGGAAGTAACCATTACCTTTTCTTAATATCTTAATATGAAAATTAATATTACCAACATATCCTAAGCGATTGAAATCCAAAAATATGAGGAATTAGAAATTTGTTGATTGTCATCCAATGGTCTCTCTAATTTGGTAATTGGAATTACCAATTTACAATATTGTACAATATATACATACTTTTACCTTTTTTGTGACAATGTCTTGCTGTGTACAACATAAGGGTCTTGAAATCTTGCTGCTCCTATCTCAGCCTCTCTATTAGTAGTATTGTTTATTTCATGTTTTTACACTATACTATGGTTTTCATAACAGCTTATATATTTCAAAAGTATTTATATACCCAAGGGAGTTATAGACAATTAACTTGGGAGGTGCCTTGCAGGAAAGAAAACAACAAAGAGTGAAATTGAATGCTTTGCTTGACATTTGTAACTCTTGTGTCAAGTTTGAAGAAGAGGACTTTATAAGTTACTCTTTCTCTGAGATGAATGCTTTTCCAAATTATTACAGCCAATGAACCAGATTCTTACCCACACCTAATGTCTGTGCCACCCTCCAAGCAGAACCATTGTTCATTCAAACAGTTGGTGAATGACTTCATGGACAGACCATCTTAATACATACACCATTTCATAAATGAATGTAACCTGTTCTCT
>JADRCD010227507.1:0-23299 GCA_019843815.1 Montemys delectorum
TGCCTCCCAAGTGCTGGGATTAAAGGCATGCGCCACCACCACCACAAAAAATTTAAACTACATATGTTTACTTTGTGTGTATGTAGGTGTGTGTGTATGGGTATGCTTTGGTGTATGCATGTAGGTCAGAAGACAAACAGCTTTGAGGAATCAACTAGGCAACATGTACTTAATCCTTGCTGGACATTTTTTTTTTTAAGATTTATTTATTATTATAAATAAGTACACTGTAGCTGTCTTCAGATGCACCAGTCAGAAGGCATAAGATCCCATTATGGATGGTTGTGAGCTACCATGTGGTTGCTGGGATTTGAACTCAGGACCTTTGGAAGAACAGTTGGTGCTCTTACCCGCTGAGCCATTTCACCAGCCCTGGACATTTTATTATTATTGTCATTGTCATCATCATTATCATCATCACCATCACTGAGAAAAGATTTCTCCATGAACTGGAGCTCAGTATTGATAGACTGGCTGTTGGCAAGCCCCAGGGACCCTCTATCTCTACTCCCTGACCCCCCCCCCAACCCCCACATGCTGCTTTGTCAGATTACTGCTGTCTGAGCCCTTTTTCTTTTCTTTGTTTAAGGGAGAGCATGCAATCCAGGCTCAGGTCCTCATGCTTGCATGACAAGCACTTCACAGACTGAGCCATCTCCTCAGCCTCTCTTGATTTATTGTCTATAAAATAAGATTTGTATTCAGCCTTAGGGGAAGAAGATCCTGTAACTCTGTGGTTTGAGGACCCATGTGGTATTAAATAGCTTAATCTGTGAAGTGACTTGATATATTCTAATCTGACCATCAGAGCTGACAGCCACCCTTGATTTCTCCAGGAGGGCAGTGGCTCAGAGATGCCCGACACCTCCCATGATGACCCTGATCTCAGTTGGGGGACAACATCAAGGTAACGGTCACCTCTTATTCCCATGACTCTCTTCCTCTTTCCTAACCCATGTCCTTCTGATATTTTATATTTCATTTTTCTTTCACTTTTTCCTTCTTTCCTTTATTCTTTCCTCCCTTCTTCCCTTCCTACCCTTTCTTTGTTTCTTTACCCTTCCTGCCCTTCCTCCTTCTTTTTAGATAAGGTCTTGTTTGGTAGCCTAGTCTACCCTCAAACTCTAAGCATTTCTTCTCCTTCATCTGGCCAGATGCTGAGATCATAGGCATGTTAAGCCACCGCGAGCTCGAGCATGTGTGTGTGTGTGTGTGCATGTGTGTGCTCACATGCACGTTAAATTTAGTTACATGTAGTGGGGGCACATGAGGAGGACAGAGGTATTACGTTTTCCTGGACCTGGAGTCATGGGTGATTGTGAGCCATCTTGCATGTGTGCTGGGAACTGAATTGAGGTCCTCTGTAAGAGCTATTGATGCTAACTATTGAGAGATCTCCGCAGCCTTGCCTACTTGCTTTTTAAAACTGTAGTATTGCCAGATGGTAGTGGCTCATGTCTTTAACCCCAGCACTCAGGAGGCCAAGGCAGGTAGATCTCTGTGAGTTCGAGGTCAGCCTGGTCTACAGAATGAGTTTCAGGACAGCCAGGGCTACACAGAGACACCCTGTCTCGAAAAGAAAAAAGAAAAGAAGAAAAGATGTAGTAGTTTGCTAACTCTTTTTTTTTTTTTTTTTTTGGGAGGGGTGGGTTTCGAGACAGGGTTTCTCTGTATAGCCCTGGCTGTCCTGGAACTCACTCTGTAGACCAGGCTGGCCTCGAACTCCGAAATCTACCTGTCCCTGCCTCCCAAGTGCTGGGATTAAAGGCATACACCACCACTGCCCGGTCAGTAGTTTGATTTGTACACTATGTCAGCCACCCTTGTCAAATCCCATTTCTACATAATGAGGGATGCAGTCTCTCCAGATTGCCAAGATCTATAGCACAGGCAAATCGTTGGTAGCCATCTCTTCTACTTAGTTGATAAGATTTCATAGAGGTTAAGAGGTCCATCCCAGTGACAGTTGATAGTTGAGGACTTGCAGAAGTAAGCTGGGCTGTGCATGCAGCCTGGTGGTCATACAGTTGTCCAGCATGTGCAAGGTCCAGGGTTCCACCCTAGCACTACCGCCAAAAGGGTACTATAATAGCATTCATGTTCTCTGGTGGTTGTGCTGTGCTACTGACATTAACCGAGGTGTAAGCTTCTGTTCTAACCTTTAGTAACACTTAGAAATGCACATTTGGCTGGGAGCCTCTACGTCTGTATAGTCAGGTACTGTCAGAGCCTCTCAGGAGACAGCTATATCAGGCTCCTGTCAGCCAGCACTTGCTGGCATCCACAATAGTGTCTGGATTTGATGATGGAATATGGTAAGGATTCCCAGGTGGAACAGTCTCTGGATTGTCCTTCCTTCAGTCTCTGCTCCATTGTTTGTCTCTGCAACTCCTTCCATGGGTATTTTGTTCCCCGTTTTAAGAAGGAAAGAGGAATCCACATTTTGGTCTTCCTTTGTCTTGAGTTTCTTGTGGTTTGTGGATTGTACTTTGTGTATTCCAATCTTCTGGGCTAATATCTACTTATCAGAGAGTGCATACCATGTGTGTTCTTTTGTGATTGGGTTACTTACCAGCCATCCATTGAACTGAGTACAGGGTTCCCAATGAAGGAGCTAGAGAAAGGACCTAAGGAGCTGAAGGGTTTGCAGCCCCTTAGGACAAACAACACTATGAGCTAACTAGTACTCTCAGAGCTCCCAGGAACTAAACCACCAACCAAAGAGTACACATGGTGAGACTAATGGCTCCAGCAGCATATGTATAGTAGAGGATGGCCAAGTCGGTCATCAATGGGAGGAGAGGCCTTTGGGCCAGTGAAGGTTCTATGCTCCAGTGTAGGGGAATGCCAGGGCAAATAAGCAGGAGAGGGTGGGGTGATGAGCAGGGGGAGGGGACAGGGGACAGGAGTTTATTTTTGTTTTTGGTTTTGTTTTATTTTTTTTTCTTTTTTTCGGTGGGGAAACTGGGAAAGGAGATATTGTATGACATGTAAATAGAGAAATATATAATAAAAAAAAGAAAAAGAATATGGTGCTTAATGATTGCTGTCATCATGAGAGACATATCCTCATCTAAGAGAAGGGCTTTGGGGAATGTCTGTTGTAGAATGCGGAAGGAACTTCCCACTGTAGGTGGTGCCATCATCTTAACATAGGATCTTAGACTCTAGAGAGGAGAGAGAGCCAAGAACCACCATGCACATGTTATTCCATTCACTGTAGATATCATGAGACTACTTCATGTTCCTACCTTCTTGACTTCCCTGCTGGAATTGACCGTAACCTGGAATTCTAAGCTAAAGTAAATGTTTTTCCCTGAATTGCTTTTGTCAATAGCATAAGAAAGAAAGAAAGAAAGAAAGAAAGAAAGAAAGAAAGAAAGAAAGAAAGAAATGCACGTTTGAGGGGCAAGGCGCGTCACTGGATTAGAACTCCTCTCGCGCTGTGTGTTATTTCAACACGTTTGACAACAGAGATTAAGGCCTGGATGCAAGCTTTAATGGTCTTTTTGTTCTATGTATTTATTTTAGTTTTTGAGACACAGTTTCTCTGGGTAGCCTCCCTGACTCTCCTGGAACTCGCTCTGTAGACCAGGCTGGCCTTGAATTCACAGGGATCCACCTGCCTCTGCCTACCAAGTGCTAGTATTAAAGGCATGTGCCACTGCCCAGCACTTTTTTATTTAAATTTTTAAAAGCTTTATTTTGTATTTATGTAGTATATTCACATCATTTCCAGCCCCAATCCTCCAGCTCCTCCCACTCCCTCTCAAATTCATGACCTCTTCTTTAATTATTATCAGTGTACATATATACGTGTGTGTGTGTGTGTGTGTGTGTGTGTGTGTGTGTGTGTGCGCACGCGCGTGAGTGTGTGTTGCTGGGGATAAAACCCAGGGTCTCCACATATGAAGCAAGAACTCTGCCACAGGGCTGCACCCCAACTAGCATTTGGCCTTCCAAACCCAAGGTATTCCATATCTGTGGATTCAAAGATCTATGGATGAGAACGATTCTGGGAAAGATGTTTGTGTGCCAAGAATCCCAGAATTTAGAGATTGGGGGCAGGCAGATTGAGTTTGAGTTCAGCCTGGGCTTTATTAAAGCCTGTCTTCATAAAAAAAAGAAAGGGAAGGGGTGGCAAGGGAGGGCAGAGAAAACTATTCAAGAAACAATTGAATCTGTCCTATTAATGTACGGATTCTTTTCTCTCTCCCTAAACAACACGGTGTAATAACAATCCATGGAACATTGGCACTGCATTAGGTGTCAAGCAAGTCACACAGGAAGGGGAAGCGCACAGAGGAAAGTATGACTTGGGAGGGGAAAGGGGACACAGAACCAGATGAGTTCCCCAGAAAGAGGATGAGGCCACCATGTGCTGTGTGTAATAGCCACACATGGGAGGCTGGAGCAGAGGTCCCTGGCCGAGTGCCAGAGGGAAACTGCCAGTGCTGTTAGTTCTCAGCACTTGGACGTTTTTATTTTTCCAGTTTCACAGTGCCTGCTACAGTGGCACTCAGTATATGATTATTAGAGTAATGCATGGTTGTCTTTTTCCTACCCAGGTGTCTTTGGACTACCCCGATGCCCGGGAGAGAGTTCTCACGTCTGCGACCTCATCAGAAAGTCGCTAAATGCTGGTGCTTACTCCAAAGTTGTGCAAGAACAGTGAGTGCAGCTAGCCGTCAGGTCCAGACTATGGGAGTCCCCTGCTGGCATGCATGCTCCCTGACTCTAGGAGCAACTACTAGAGGTATCATAACAGTTCATAACTCTAGTCTCAGGATCCTCTGGCCTCCGGGACCATTGCCTGCACATGGTGCACAGACATACATGCAGGTAAAAAAAACCCATATACATAAAAATAGAAATAAATAAATGTGGGGCTGGAGAGATAGCTCAGCAGTTAAGAGGCTGTTCTTCCAGAGGACCAGGGTTCAATTGCCAGCACCCTCATGGCAGCTCACAACTGTCTGTAATTCCATCTCCACAGGATCTGGTGCTCTCGTGTATGCAGACATATATGTACACATTTAAAAATAATTTTTAAAAAAATTAAAAATAAATGAACAAATCTTAAAAAAAAAAATTAGGCCCAGATGCAGTGGTAGACTGGGGACAGAGGGACAGAGGCAGGCAGATCTCTGTGAGTTCAAGGCCATCCTGGTTTACAGAGTAAGTTGAGTTCCAGGACAGCCAGGGCTACACAGAGAAACTCTGTCTTAAAAATAATAATAATAATAATAATAATAATAATAATAATAACAACAATAATTTTAATTAATTAAAACTAAATTTAAAAAATAAAGGACTTGAAAGAGGCTCAGAGAACGAGAAGGAGCAAGAAGCCAGTACAAGATCTCAGCATGTTTTTAAAAAAAACAAACAAAAGGATGGCTGTAAAAACCGTCGTGACTCAGCTGATAGGCTTCACCTCCATAGAAGGCTCACTGCAGAGAACCATGCTCTAGAGCCCCCCGGAAAGCTTCGAGGCTGGGCAATGTACCAGTAAGTGGGCAGGGCTAGACTAGGACCTTTTGGAGACCTGAGGCAGGAGCAGTCTGAATCCCCAGTTCCCTGACTCGAACCCAGGTGACTACTTTTTTCCATCCTGGACCCTGACAGGAGCTGCAATCTGCTGTCTCAGCGATTTAAATGGACCACCCAGACTTAGAGCCAATGTTGTTATGTTCCAGGCAGGAAGTGACTAAGGGAGATTTCTTGATGGGGGAGTAGGGGGTGGGGGGATGGTGCCCTCCTTTATTTAATCCCAGTACTTTGGAGGCAGAGGCAGCTGGGTCTCTGAGTTTGAGGCCACCCTGCTCTACATAACAAATTTCCAGGACAGCCAGGGCTACAGAGATCCTGTCTTGAAAAAAAAAAAAAAAAAGGAGAAGAGGAAGAGGAAGAAGAGGAGGAGGAGAAAGAAGAAGAGGAGGAGGAGGAGGAAGAGGAGAAGAGGGGGAGGAGGAAGAGGAGGAAGAAGAAGAAATACAAGAAGATACTCAAACCATTATCCATGAGCTCCCAGATGGAAAGGGCTTGCTGAGTACTATGTCAGGGGCAGAGGAAAATGCATGAAGAATAGATCCCAACCAGGATGCCCACCCAGAAGGCAGCGATGCAGAGCTTTGGGATCTGAGGGAAGCTGTTAGCTAACTGCAAACCTGTGTGCCTGTACCAACGACCAACCCAGGGCAGGGGGAGAGGGGGAGTCGCCTTCAGACATGGAAAGGAAAATGGCCTCTTGTGTTCTCCTGGGGGTCATTGGGGAGCCCTCATTCTGTCATCGGCTAGCTGTGTGGCCCTAGGCACTCTGAACCTCTGACATGAGGCTAGTAACATGCCTTCCTGGAGAGTCATTTTTACGGTTAAGCAAGTTGAGTATAGGCTATTAAGTGTGGCCTGAATCCCTACTGAGTAAAAGGGTTAGACAGTTGTCATAGTTGGGCTCTATTTAAAACATTGAGCTTTCTTTTCTGTTTCCTTTCCAGGTGTTGTCATTTGTGTTCTCTTCTAGTTGCAGTTGTAAAGTCTTTCATAGTTTCATCAAATATGAGCTACGATTTGCCACACATGGTGGCACACTTCTTCGATACCATGGAATAGAGCGCGCTGGTCTCATGCTAGTAGGGGAGAGGAAACAGGCACCTTAGATGGAATCTGCTGAGGGGCACGTGATAGAGCTGTTCCCTCCATTGGTACCTTTAATCTGGGGTGTGAAGGAGGAGATGGAAGGAACGTGGGAGACGCCAAGAAAAGAATGGTCAGCACCAAGGCAGGGACACGTCTGGCTTGTCCTGGGCTGGGGTGACTTTAGTGATGGATGGAAGAACTG
Organism: Montemys delectorum; assembly: GCA_019843815.1. Taxonomy (NCBI): domain Eukaryota; kingdom Metazoa; phylum Chordata; class Mammalia; order Rodentia; family Muridae; genus Montemys; species Montemys delectorum. Next base: position 6,842 of record JADRCD010227507.1, read on the forward strand.
AAGAGACAAGTTGGGGCCCTACCATGGAAGGAACTGACCAGGAAAGGAGCCCTGAGAAATGCTGTTCTCTGTAACAGCATGTGAAGCTGAAGACGAACGTGACTTGGTCATGTTTTCAGAAGGCCTCCACTGCTATGTAGAAAGTGGATTCTAAGAGGGCTCGAAGAAAAACAAGAGACTCCTTAGGGTCTGTGCAGTGGTCTGGATGAGAGACCGTGATGGCTGAGACACTGTAGATCAGTTAGGCCTGTGAGCCATCCCACCACAACAGTAACAGTCTCCCTGGGTTGTGTGTTCTGAATTCTCACCAGCCAGTAGCACAGACTTTTAGGTGACCGTCTAATTTTGGTGGAGTTGTTTGCCTTTTCTTTTTTAGTTTTTAGAGACAGGGTTTCTCCTCTGTATTGCCAAGGCTGTCCTGGAACTCACTCTGTAGACCAGGCTGGCCTCGAACTCAGAAATCCGCCTGCCTCTGCCTCCCAAGTGCTGGGATTAAAGGTGTGCGCCACCACGCCTGGCTGCCTTCTCTTTTTTAAATGTGTATGATCAGGGCCTTCTTTGCACAGATGGCCGATATGACACAAAATGAGAAAGGGTAAAGAGTGGGAAAGGAAAATTTCTTCCAGCTGCCAGGTAAACTAATCTTTTGTACAGGAGTGGATTCTGATGACCAGAAGGGAACCAAATCTAACCAAACTTAAAAAGGCATTCCTAGGGCCTGAGGTGGCTTGAATGTTTTCCATGCTTGCTGTGCAAGTATCAGCAACCCCAGCTCTAGGAGGCAGAGACAAGGGGATTCTGGGAAGTTGCTGTCCAGCCAGCCTATCACACCGTCTCAAGGAATATGGTGCAGAGATAAGAGGACACCCCGTGTCAGTCTCCACAAGGATAACAGGATCATCCACACGTACACCTATATGAACACATGCATATTCCCACACATACACACTAAAGTAAATAAGTGGAATTCCCTAACAATTTGGTTTCCAAAGCCTCAAAGAGCATGTGGTTCACACCAGAAGCTCAGGAGGGTGAGGCAAGAGAATTGTTGCAAGTTTGAGGGTCCCGCTTGCTACAGAGGGAGGACCAGGCCAGTCAGAGTTACACAGCAAGAGCTTTCCTGATAAAAAACAAACCAAAAGAGTCCAAGTGCTGTGGTTAATGCCTGTAATCCTAACTGGGGACAAAGAGGCAGGAAGAGGGTTCATTTGAGTATATCCTGGGCTACATAGTGAAACCCTGTCCCAAAATACCAAAGTGGATAGACTTTTCCTTTGCTGCTGTGATGTATCTTAGATCAGCTAGCCTCTCCCAGTCTACTCCTCAGCGGTAAGTAGGGAGAGTGTAAGTACACTTGTCCGTCCCCACCCCCCTCTCTCTCTGCTTCACAAACCACCTCCTCCTCCCAGGTCTCTCTGCTTCTGCCCATCCTCAGGCCTCCACTGGGCTGTACCACTTACATCAAGCTCCTTGCAGTGGACTTTCCCTGTATCTTCCTGTCCTTTCCTCTTAGCAGTCTCATTTTGATGGCAAAAGCTTAGGTGATGATTGGCCTCACGCTCATCCTTAGCCATCAGCCTCCTGACGTTCTAGGCCACTGAAATTCTGGGTCACAAATTTGGACCTGGCCTGACTGGGTCCAAAGACCCTCCTCACCATCACTTTCCATTATTGAGTGAGCTATGATCAATTGCCCTGGAAAGTTGTGTGGTGTTTTACCCTACCCCCACCCCCTGCAATCTTCTTACTACTACAGCCTCCAGCAAAGCTTGTCTCACACCCTGTATGGGCTAGCAGACCCCTAGTATAGAGCATCTTACTATCTTATCAAGGGCCTTACGATCCTATAGGGGAAAAGTCATAAGTAGCAATGCTAAAGCCATGACAAGATCAGTAGTGATGGTAGTATTTTACAAATGTTCACAGTCTGTTGAACTTTTATGTATCTATGTTTGCAGAGCTGAGAATCAAAGCCAGAGTCCTGTACAGGTCAGACAAATACTATTATCTGGGAATTATACCTTTAACCCTGATTTTTTTATTTATTTATTTATATACTAGGTATTTTTATTCTATGTTTGGGTGTTTTATCTGCATGTATGTATGCACACCATGTGCAGGCCTGGTGCCTAGGAAGCCAGAAGGTGGCACTGGGTCCTCAGGAACTGGAATTATAGATAGTTGTGAGCCACCATGTGAGTAGGGAGAGATCAAACACAGGTCCTCTGGAAGAACAGTCAGTAATCTTAACCAGTGAGCCATCTCTTTAGCTCCTAGCCCTGAAATTTTAAGTATCAGTGAAATTAAACTTTTTAGGACACCCAAATACTTTTTTTTTTCTCACAATAGGGTCTCATGTTAGCCCAGACTGACCTCAGACTTATTCTGTAGCTGAAGATAACCTTGAACTTCTGAACCTTAGGCCTCTACCTCCCATGTGCTGCTGCTGCTGCAGGCAGCTGCCACCACATCTGGCTCCAGATACATTTATAAACAGATTGGAGAGGGTCATTCTGATAACTGATAGTCACTCTGAGATGGCTCAATCTCCATTCCAGTCTGAGGAAGATAAGGAGAGGGATAACAATGGAGAGGAAGAGGCGAAGGGGGCTGAGCCTTGTGGGATAAAGAGGAAGCAAAGGAGAGTGGGGGAGGTGGGGCTGTGAGAAGGGACCGCCTGAACCACTGCATTAGAAGGACAAGTATTGATGAATCTCTCCCCCAAATCTTCGCCCTTTCTGTATCTGCCAAATCTCTCAGCAGGATGTGCTGTTGACAGGTCTACGAAGTATCCCCGTTAGAACAGAAGGCCTGGGACTTAACGTTTTGGTTTTCCCATCCTTTTGAAGTCTCTTGGTTGCCTAGACACTGGGGCATGCTCTGGGCATGCTCTGGGCATGCTCTGGGCATGCGGACTGAAAGCAGCCAGTCACCTTCATTCCTTCTCCTCCTCAGCCTGGTGCAAGCACAGTACTGGCATGACCCTATCAAGGAGAGTGTGTACCGAAACTGCAGCATCTTCCTGGCAGACATAAATCAAGAGAGGGTAAGCGCCCACATAGGCTCCCGCGGCCAAGCATGCCTTTCTGGCCAATCAGAAATCAGCAGAGACCATTTACAAAACATAGCCTAAGCAGAAGCCAGGAACCATGAGTTTTGTTTGTGAGTGACAGTGCTCCTGAGTTTGGGTTTCTTCTAGGGCAGCTGGGCTGGGACTCCTCTGGCTCTCCCCCACCCCTCCAGGAAATCCTCCCCTTCCTTCATGTTGACACATTACAGTAGGTGGCAAGCTGGGCAACGTGGAAATTTACAGCTGCTGTCTTCAAAAAAACGGCATTCTTGCAGGTGGGACCCTTCAGAGCAGGTTTTCTCAGAAAAGACTTACTTGAGAGACTTAGGGAAGGGCGTAGACTGTGCCCGGGCACAAGCATGGCTTGGGACAGTCTGGTAAACTTAACAATTCATTTTATATGATGGCCAACTTTAGGGTATTTGTTGTTTTAAGCAAAAAAGTTGAAGCAGATAACAAGCAGAACAAAGAACAAAATTGAATGCCAGAGCAACCCAGAATCCTGTTTGTTTTGTTGTGTTTGAAGCCTGTGACTTAAATAAATAAGGTATATATAGAGAGAGAGTATACAGAACTCTTGGAAGAATCCAGCCCATGGCTGATGATATGCCAATCAGACAGGTTTAAGGGAAGGCTAAACTTGACAGTAGTGACCCTGCGTGACTGTCCACTCTTCTTGCAGAGTATCAATGAGTCCTACAAGGAGAACCTGATGGCCCTCAAGAAGTTTGTGATGGTGAAATTCTTTAACGATTCCATTGTGGACCCTGTCGACTCTGAGGTGAGACGTGTCCACAGAGTGCCAAGAGACTGCAGGAGGTCAATGGTACTAACTGTAGCTGCTTTCTGGGCAAAACCTGTTCTCACTGCCAGCCTTCGCCTGTGAACAAGGTGTCCCATAAATGAGATACCAATCGGCTGCAATCCCCTAGTTGCACCGAGAATTTTATGAAAGTTATGTGGTTACATTCTATGGGGGAAGGATTTATAGTTTTAATGAGCTTCTCAAAGAGATCTGTGACCCCAAAAGGCTCAGAATCACTAGCCCCATCTATAAACCCTGAGCTCGACATTCAGGCCTGCCTTGATTCAGAATGACCAACCTTTCCAGCTTCGTCACCCATATTTTAGTACTTGAACTGTCCAAGCTTCTCTCTCACATGCCTTGTCTTTTAAGAGCTGTTTCCTGGCTTCTCCATCTGACTACTCCTGCTCTTTGTTCAGGCCAAGTACATCATTCTTCTAGGACACCATCCCTACTCCCAGGTTTTGGTTCCCTCCTTTGGGAGGGGAGGGGCCTCGTAGTTTGGTCTGGCCTAGCCCAAAGTGATCCTCCTCCCTCACCCTCTTTGAGTGCTGGGATGACAGGTGTGAGAAGCCACAAGCTGCTCTCACTTTTAAAGTCACCAAACTCAACTGAAGCTCTGTTCATACTGTCAGATACAGAGGAAGAGGGGAAGGCAGCCTAGGGGCCAAATTTCACTATATTTTTGAGTGGCCTGTGAGCTCAGAATTTCTACATATACAAACAGAGAAACAGTTAAAGTATTTTATCTGTGAACACTCTATGAAAACCAAATGTCCATGTCTATAGAAGCACTCCATAGAAAACCCCATCCATTTCTCACCCACTCTGCTTCTCACGCACTCTGCTGCTCCTTTTGCATCACAGCGGGGAATAGCCCTAACCACGTGATTCTATATCTGACCCAGTACTATTCAATGATCTGGTTCTGTGTCTACTAGACTGGGAGGCTTTGTGGGAAAGGGCCTTGTATATTCATCCTTGAATGACTGGGGCAGCACAGGGACTTTCAGGGTTGATACATGTACTGGCTGGTTTTGTGTGCCAACTTGACACAGGCTGGAGTTATCACAGAGAAGTGAACTTCAGTTGGGCAAGTGCCTCCATGAGAACCAGCTGTGGGGCATTTTCTCAATTAGTGATCAAGTGGGTAGGCCCCTTGTGGGTGGTGCCATCTCTGGGCTAGAAGTCTTGGGTTCTATAAGAGAGCAGGCTGAGCAAGCCAGGGAAGCAAGCCAGTAAGGAACATCCCTCCATGGCCTCTGCATCAGCTCCTGCTTCCTGACCTGCTTGAGTTCCAGTCCTGACTTCCTCTGGTGATCAACAGCAATGTGGAAGCTGAATAAACCCTTTCCCCCTCCCCACCCATCTTGCTTCTTGGTCATGATGCTTGTGCAGGAATAGAAACCCTAACTAAGACAATACACTCAAGGAAGGAAACACAAGTTGCAGGGAAATGGAAAATTTCAGGAGGATTAACTCATCCCTCAGGATTGACCTTTAAAATGAGATAGGTATGTTGGCACATGCCTATAGCTCTAGCATTCGAGAGACTCGGGCAGATAACTTGCAAGGTCAAAACCAACCTAGGCTACACAAGTGAGTTCCAGGTCACCAAGACCAAAAATCCCATTCCTATTCTTCCTTCTTGCTTGCTGTCAGATATATTACAATGTTCATTTTGCTACTAGTTTTAGGTACTAGCTAGCCTCAAATGATTTTCCAGAGTGTGCTGGGTACATAGTCTGACCTATTTTTCTTCCTTCTCTCCTGAAGTGGTTTGGATTTTACAGAAGTGGCCAAGCTAAGAAAACCATTCCCCTTCAGCAGACAACTCTATACACAGAGGTAACGGAGGGAGAGCTCTGCTTTGGGGGGTTGAAACTCTTTCTCTCCACCCTGGTTCCTGGAGCTGCTGTGTTCAATGGAGCTAGACTTCTGCCTCGTCTACCCTAGAGCACTAAGAGCTTACAAGCCATCTGACTAAGGTCATAGTAGGCTGTTTTCACATTAAATTCCTGGGTGCTGATCTCTACATATTTACTAGATCCTAAGACCTCTTGCTCATGGTTTTTAAACACAAAAGAGAAACATCAACTCTAAGGTTTTACTTTTGAAGGAAAGGTTTGGAACTGGCTTCCCTTGCAGGGTTAATTTGCTACAAATTCCAGAGGCCCCTAAGTAGATGCAGATATGGGCGAGGTGTTATGTCATGACAGCCATGAGGTGGTCTGAGGGTATGCCTCAGTTGTAGACATGAGCTTAGCATACATGATGACTTTTGGGTTTGTGCCCCAGCACCAAGAGTAAATCTATCAATCTGGCATTGACAAGGGGAACTACTTCGTCAGTCTCCCAACTGGGGCTGTTAGGCATCCTGTCTGGCAATAGGTCTTTTATCTTGAGCAGAAGTTGCAGTGTTTCACCATATCCAGTTATTGCTTGCCATAAACTGGAGATGGACGCACAAGTGCCAAAGTACCATATCTATACCACCTTTTATTACAGCTCTGTATTTTCCTCTGCTTTTTTTTTTTTTTTTTTTTTTTTAATGCATGTGGTATCCTGGTTTAGATGAGGTAGAAATAAAAGGAAGCTAGGTTCTGACACCTTTGGAAATTACAGCCAAGATCTTCCTTATCGTGAAATTCAAACCCCGGGTAGGCAAGCAGTGGCACTGTTCTTGAATACTAGATCTTCACCTTCCAGCAAGAGCCTGACACCTTGGCTATTGGGGGATGACATTGTAACTGTAAGATTCTAACATGTCCCAAGTTCATTATCCTAAGAATCAGATTATGTTGGATCTTAAAACATTGTTTTCTCCTATCTTTGGCTCAGCTCTACTTCACTGCGATGTTCTGTACCAGTTTTGCTTGCCCAGCTGCTTTTCAGAAAGCGGACTATAGGCACTGAGATACAGCTCAGGAGCAGTCCAGGGTTTACTTCTAGCATCTTGCTGGGGTTGGGGGAGGGGCAGAACATAACTAGAACAATCTCAACAGTATTTTTCTTTTTTTAAAAGACGGCATGTAGCCCGGAATGTCCTGGCTAGCCTTGAACCCATAGAGATCCACCAGCCTCTGCCTTCAAATGTTGATATTAGAGGGGTGTGACACCGTGTTGGCCTTGCCCTTGTATTTGTATCACTTAGAAGCAAACTGAAGAAACCAGTCTGAAATGTGCTTATAATCCTGGCACTCAAGTGGCTAAGGCAGGATTGCTGCAAGTTTGAGGCCAGCTAGGGCTACAAAGCAAGACCTGGTCTCAGAAAACATACAAACAAAACAAAGACTTGAAAGGAGCTGTCTTTTTTTCTTCTTCTTCAACAGTGTAGCTCTAGTTTCATAGTGAGGGGAAAGTGTATACCTTGAGAGTACATGTTAATGTTCTACTGGGTCAGTCTAAGACCTTCCAGTAACCCTCTTGGATTCACTGTGGCCTCTCTCTCTGCAGGACCGCCTGGGATTAAAGAAAATGGACAAAGCAGGAAAGCTAGTGTTTCTGGCTAAGGAAGGGGACCATCTTCAAATATCTCACGAGTGGTTCGATGCTCACATCATACCTTTTCTTAAGTGAAGCCCCAGGCGCTTTGCAGCAGAGTTCATGAAAGCACAGCTCTCCCACGCCATGTACACGGCCCTGAACTCTAGTCTAGCCTGCAACCAGTCCTTCTCTCCTGTTACCATCTAACATGCCCTACTTGGAAAGATCTAAGATCTCAGTCTTATCCTTTGCCGCCTGCTATCACCATATGGTGTTGAATTCAAGTTTAATTAGCTAATAACCATGGAGGTTGTTTTACAACCCTGTGATATGGTCAAGCTCCCTTTTAAGAAAGTAGAGTCTGCCGTTGCAGAGCAATAATTGTGCCTAAGAGAGGTGGAAGGGAAGCAGAGAGAGACAAGCTCTGAGAGCAAAAAGCCATACAGATTTGGAACAAATAAAAGCCTCTCATGGTACTCTCATGGTACCTGGGCCTGAGATGGTCACACAAGCAATTTCTCAACACTGCTTTGTGGGCCGTGCGCCACTTCTACATCATTTTTAAGGGTGTTTTCCTGTGTACGTGGTGCCCTCTAGTGGCACCTAGCAGTCACTCCACAAGCCTACTACCATCAGCCCCCTCAGAACTCACCTGGTATCCCTAATCCTCAGTAACAGAATTAGTCAGAACCGCCAGTAGGGTTGCTTAGAAAAGGAAATGTATTTTTTCTTTTCTTCTCTTTTTTTGAGACAGGGCTTCACTCACTTTGTAACCCTAGCTGGCCTAGAATTCACTATGTAGAGCAGACTGGCCTTGAACTAATAGTCACGGAGATCACTTCCCCCCCACCCCCGCCTTCTGAGTGCTGGGATTAAAGGCATGCACCACCACACCCTACAGCAAGGTGTGTCTTACATACCATGAGATAGTGAGGGAGTGGAGAAGTGAAAACTAGGTGTCTGTTCTTGCCACTGCACTCTTGGCTAACTGCCCTTAATATCACAAGTGACATAAATGTCACTTACACCACTGCAAAGAACGGGAGTAATAGTCTTTAAAAGGTGGGGCTTTGACATTCCTACCCTACATCCTATTTACCAGCATGCATCAAACTGCTGCTGATTTGGTTCAAGAAAATGACTAAAGAATATTGTAGACTTCTTTTTCCCTCTGGAAATCAACCCATATTTAATTGATGATGACTGATAGTTAATACTGATCCACCGTTTCCAACATCTGAGCAGGGACTCCTCAGCCCCCATGCTGAAATGATCTCGTATGCTCTAGATGATCCCTCTAGAGCACTGGTTTGGAGAAAGCACCACTAGCCCCGCAGAGCCCACCCACTGCCCGTTCATCCTTTTCCTTTCTCAAACCTACTCAAAAGGGTGAGGGTTAAGGGCAGGAAGTGGGAGGATCTGAAAATAGCTTTGAGGTTGTATTAAAAAATAATAAAGAGTAGTTTCTTATCCTTGGTGTCATTTTTAGTATTTTCACATCTCCGTACAGAAAACATGAGGTGAATAACTAAACAAGTTTGGTATTAACTTTATTCTATTTTCTGTATAACTTTAAGTACATAAAGGTTTTATTTCCACAGGCCTCAGGTAATGGGCAGAAGTCACAGGACAATCTCTCTTCCTCTTTCCCATCAAAAAAAAAAAAAAAAAAAAAGGTTGCATATTTTGGTCAGTGTGTCCTAGAGGGAGAACTGGGATTCTGCAATACTAATGCTGTGCAAGATTCTGATGTAAGTCAAGACCTAAAGCAGCCGCAATGGAGGTCGTCGTCCTGCGCCGAGGCCCTAAGCTGCTGAGTGACAAGCAGGAGGGGGAGTGGAGGCGATGACAGTCATCTGGCAGGGAAGAGGAACGCCAGACTCCCAGGAATGCTGTGTTTTCTTCTTCCCTTTTTTTTTTTTTTTAAAAAAGTTGTTCCCCATGGGAAGGGTTTAAGACTTTCTTCCTCAAAAAAGGGTGCTGCTACTGTACTGCAGCTGCAGAGGAATGCCTGCTATGTTGTGGCTGATGCTGACCCAGGATGGAATGCAGATGAAAGATGCTTTTAGGAAATAAGTCTGCTTGGAATGCTGGGTGGCAATCCTTAGCTTTTGGTCAAGTGCAACCCTGGCCTCACTTGCCAACAAGGAAAACCTAGGTTGGTTAGGACCTAATAGACTCCCTGGCTCCTGCTATCCCCATGCTGACTGTTATGAGAATAGTATGCATTGTGATGTTTGTTTCCAGGATGTTTTGAACCCTCAAGGACTGTTTGTTGGTAAAATGACCCCCAAAGCTGAACGCTTCAGCGCCCCAGTCTGGGCCTACAGCTCTAAAAGCTCAGACTGTGGTGCAGCTATGCTGATGCAGAGAAGCCGCACCTTCCGGTGGAGATCCACTGACCTGCTGTCCCGCCCGACTCAGCCTGAGGTATATTCAGTGAAGGCAGGTAGCTGGGCTTCTCAGAGGAGAGAAGCAGTTTAAGAGCAGAAAGGTAGAGGAAATCTAGAAAAGAACCGTCTCCATACAGATGTATCCCACGGTGTGAAGGGAGAGGGCGCAGGACCCATGCACTTGTTTATCCAGCGATTTCCGTCACTGTGGTGACCAACTTCTGTCCGTTCCACAGGGTCTTGAACTGCTCGGGGACTGGGAACTCATTCTGCAAAAAAGAAGTAACAGGTTGATGGGGCTGGAGAGATGGCACAGCAGTTAAGAGCACTGACTGTTCTTCCAGAGGTCCTGAGTTCAATTCCCAGCAACCACATGGTGGCTCACAGCCATCTGTAATAGGATCTGATGCCCTCTTCTGGTGTGTGTCTGAAGAGAGTGAGAGTGTATTCACATACATTAAAAAAATAAATCTTTTTTAAAAAATTAAAAAAAGAACACTTTCTCTTAACTTGCACTACCCATGCGATGGCTCAGAACCATTTGTAATTCTAGTCCCAGGTGACTTGGTGCCCTCCTCTGACCTTAGACACTGGGCACACACATGGAGTGAGCCAAGCTTAACCTCCCCAATCATGCTGCTCTGCATCTGCACTGCTCACTGTTGGGTCATCTGTGATCCTAGACAGACTTAGCTCTAGACAACAGTCTGTTGGGGAGTTTGGGGGGAGTAGCACTCTTAGTGAACTAAGAAAGGCAGGAATGACCCTCCCTCTGGAGCCCCCTTCAGAGGACTACCTGGCTTCTGTTTATGTTGCTGGGATTTACCTGCGGAACACCAAATATTTACCAAATAGTCTTCTCTAATTCAGTAAGTCTTTGGTCCTGTTTCAGATGTCTGAGACAGCAGAGCAAGGAGATTCCGAGTTTGAGGCCTATCTGGGTTATACGCTAAGGGAATACAAGCTTATTCTGTTTTCAATGTCATATTCCTCAGGGATATAGCTTAGTGGGAAAAATGCTTGCCTAGCATGCACAAAGTCCTGGGTTCAATTTCCAACAGCAAAGAAACAATCCTGTGCTACATGGCTATATCTCAGCACTTAGGAGGCAGAGGCAGGATCACCAATGAGCTCCAGGCCAGGCTGGAATACAAGAGACACTGTGGAAGGAAGGCTAGGGAACGGAAGGAAGGGAAGAAAACTTACAAAGTCCCCGCCTTCTGTAGGAATGAGGACGTTCATCTCAGAAGACTTGGCACTGACTATCTCACAGTCCAGGGAGTTCTTGCTCAGGTAAGCATGGCAGCCGTCTGTTTTGTTAATGGAAATGGTTGGCACTTTCCCCATCACCTGCAGAAAAAAGAGAGACAACTGAGTTCCAGCACATATGAGCAGACTAGGCTAAAGAGAGTGTTCACTGCTTCAAGTGATTATACTACTTCACAAAAGCCCCAGTGCACACCAGGTATTAGAAACTGGGGATGGGATGGGCCAGGTCCTGGAAAGAACTCCCTTAAAGAGCCAACTTCTGCCACATCCAAAGTAGCTCAGCTTACAGGCTTTGAAGAATCAGATTCCTGCCCAAGGAACATCTGCGAGTCTGCTGTGTCTCTCAATTAATTCTTCAGGGACCAAAAGGAGAAGCCAAGACATCAAGTTACCTGAACTTTGACATCCCTACTATTGATTATCTCCACAATGCCCACCACGTCATCAAACACCAGGCCAAGCTTCTTACAGTTATCTAGAAGAAAGGAAGCAGGTCAGCAGTGGAACTGAAAAGGGCAGCAGTGTAAGAATTTACAAAGACAAGGAAAGAGGCTCCAATCCTGTCCTGCTGCAGGTCAGAGCCTGCCTAGGGCAGCAAGGGAGACTCACCTACTGTAATAGAGTTAATTTTGCCCTTGATTTGCAACGTTGTGTTGACACACTTGTAGATGTAAGCCACCTGCTTCAGCTCGGTGTCATCGATCACCAGGTTGGAAACATTCTCCTGGTTCTCCTGATAAAGACACATCCCAGGATGCTTACACAAAGCACACGACAGCAAAAACAATGCCTCATCCCAACCTTTGTTCTCCCACCAAAAGCCAGGACCCCGCACTCTTCAACTAAGCCCTGCTCAAAGCCTTCTTCCTGCTCCCTTCCCGAGTCCAGGCTCCTTTAACTCACCACTCTCCATTTCTTGCCTTCCAGTTCCAGCAGAGCTGGTTCCTTCTTTGTGGCTGGTTTGGGGGAGGGGCAAGTTTGGGGTTTAGGTGCAGAGAAGGGTTTGGGGCCACTCCGAACTGGACCACTCTGAGCTTTGAGGGCAGGGTTCTTGTGAGTCTTCATGTCATCAGATACATGTTTCAGGGCTGGAAGAACACACCACAGGTACCTCGCTCCTGCTCTACATACCAGAGCTTTGGGCTGAGGCAATAAACAAGGTCCTTAGCAGACACTTCAAAGCAAGAACCCAAGCTCTTGGGAGACCATCTTATAAAACAGCTTTAGAGAACTGCTTTTATGGTTTCTCTTGACCTCTAAGTTATATGGTTTAATTAAAAAAAAAAAAAAAAAAAGTGTGTTGAAGGTGAGGAAGGAGCAAGGATATGTAAATGCACAAAAACAGATCTAGAAAGGTATGTAATATATACACAGAGAATGTATGTAATAACAAAAGGGGGAAAGTACGTCACAGTGAAGAAAATTCAGTGAAGAAAAAAAGCTAACCTTCCTAATCAAGTGCTGGCCCTTGACATTTCCTACCTATCTCCAGAATGTCTTATACACACCACTGTGCTCCACTGTGACTTTTCATACCTTGACAGAATGTGTTTGTTCATATTCACCACATCTCCTTCCCTTGCTCCCTTTCCACTCCTGCTGGCCCCTTCCTCTGCCCACAAGTCCCCCGCTACTCCATGTCTCTTCATGTATGAGATAGAGGAGTTTCATCAGGCAGGCTTACAGGAGCATGGGTAAGAAGTTATTTACTGGATCCCTTCTGGCACTTAGTCTCTACTCATACTATTTTATTTAGTTACAGCCATACTGAGCGTTAGCAAATTTGATCTAATTAATTCATATTCGATTAAAAAAACTTTCTCATTTTAACTTTTTTGTTCTTTTTTGAAAAGATTACACAGTTAGTAAACAGGCTGACCCAAAGTACGCTGACTGCATAAAGCAAAAATGAGTGCCAGTTTTAGCTCTACTACTGCTTCTCCTTATAATATATTTGGTTTTGGAGGCAGAAGCTGTTTTGTGAGGGGGGACAAGGAGATCTACCTTATTCCACAGGGCTGGAGATCCATAGCTGCTCTAAGAGGTAGTAATTATATCTCCTACTGCCTTAACCACTACATGGTTCCTTTGTTGGAAAATGTATATCCTATCAAGAGGATACACCACAGTTAAGAGCCATTTCCCTTAGTGCTGAATATTTCCCTAATTACACCACTACTGGCTACTATAAATAACAGTGTACATTCTTAGTCAATAAGTCAAGTTAGACTTCTACTAGTGAGGTACAGAAGTGTCTACTTTTTCTGTTCCAGTAGGTTCCTATTTGGCAAACTTCCCATGTGACAAGTATACATCCTGAGAAGTTAGCATCCCAACACAATGACTTCAGAGACCAAGTGGAACCGTGCCACAGGCTCCGGGAAAACTGCCAGCACTGTGAGCTGGCTAACAAGGTGCCCTGTACATGCTACTTAATGACTTCACTGTCATTACCCATGTTCAATGTCTACTTCTTAAAATTACATACTTAATTATGAGTTTATTGTAGGGGTAGTCAGAGGACAACTTGCAGGAGTTGGATCTCTCCTTCTACCAAGTGGGTCTTAAGGCTCAAACTCAAATCATCAATTAGGCTTGGTGGTATGCACCTTTACCCACTGAGCCAGCTGCTCTTGTACTAAATAGGAGGGACTCATGCTAGTGTGCAAGTGGAGGTGAAAGGACAGACAAAGCTGTAGAGTCAGTTTTTCTTCATTTTTGTGGCTAAAAACATCTTTTTACCTGCTGAGCCATCTCATTGGCCTGTCAGTCACCAAACTTAATTCAAGTTTGATGTCCCTTTGGACACCCCCAAATGAATGTTCCCACATGCAAGTCAGGGTTCTGGTTTAGACTAGAGTCTGATGAAATCTGATGGAAACCATTTGCTTTAACAAGTGCCCATGCCAAAATACTCACCATGTGTGATGCTTTCCCCCTGGTTAATCTGTGCAAACAGTGCTGAGCGTGAAGCAGAGTCATCAGAGCTAGAACTGGTAGGGACAGGGGGAGGAGGTGGGCCCGGTGGGGGAGGAGGTGGGCCTGATCCCACAGAAGGTCCAGATGGCAATCCACTCAGTTCTTTTGCCACAGGCCCCTGAACAGAAATGCAAAAATATGGTCGTACAGTCCTTATCCTCTGTACTTCTATTTGCTATGGGCTGTATATTTATTATAGCATTTAACTTGTTAATTATAATAGGGAACTGTCTTTGTATTTTTTTAATTTACTTTAATTTACTCTTTTATTTTAATGTGTATAAGTATTTTGCCTACATGCATGTTTGTGTCCAGGACAAAAGAGGGTGTTGGAATTATAGACAATTGTGAGCTGCCCTGGGGCACAAGGAATCAAACCAGGTCCTTTAACAGGTCAGCCAGAGCTCTTAACTGCTAGACCATCTCCACAGCACTCCTTTTCTGGCCTTGGTGATTTAAGTCTGAGAAGCTGGTGGATCCTATCCTGGAGAAGGAAGAGGGAGAGAAAGAAGACTCACTAACCGTCTTGCTCCAGGCCAGGCCAGTGGTATGAAACTCCTTGATGTAAGCCTGCAGCTCCGTCCATATACTCAAGTAAGCTCTGACCCAGTCCACATGCTTCTTATCCCTGCAAAAATTAAAAAAGAATTTTAGAGTATGGTAGTAACTCCAGAACCCCTCCTGCCCACGGGCTCACATCTTCCTGCTGTGGCTCTGCTCAGTGGTAGCTTCCCTATCATCAAAAGTATTTTTTAATCAGTTTATTTTATGTGTGTAGGTATTTTGTCTACAAGTATATCTATATGCCACATGTTTGCCTAATGTCCGAGGAGGCCACGATAAGGTATTAGATGCCCCGACTGGAGTTGGGAATCAAAGCAGGATCCTCCCCAGGAGCAGTCAGGGTCATAACTGCTTAGCCATGTCTCTAGCCTCTCATCAGCAATGGTTTTTAAAACAGCAAGCTGGCCATGGCAGCGCATACCTTGGTTGCAGCACTTGGGAGGTAGAGGAGGTGGATCTCTGAATTCCAGGCCAGCCCAGCCCAGCCTGGTCTACAGAGTGAGTTCCAGGACAGGCAGGGCTATGTAGAGAGACCCTACTCCATAACAAATAAACAAGCAAACAAAAACCTTACCCTCGTACCCTAATTAGACCAAACTCCAGCAGAGCAGGGACACTGGGTTACAAGTTTATCTTTGACAGTAGTGTTTATCAATGTTTTTGTTAGGACCAATTTTTTTTCCCCCAAAATACACTACAAGCAGAACCTAATAGCAAAGTTGTTAAAAAACATATTTGTGTAGGAAGCCACAGTAAAACCAAGATTAGTGAAGCACTGCCATGGGACTGAGGGACTCCAGGAGTCTAGTGCCTTGTGTCAAAATATGCTCCCAACTAAAGGTGTTTCTTTAAGAGAGAACAATCAGCTGTGCAACAGTGGCGCACGCCTTTGATCCCAGCACTGGGGAGGCAGAGGCAGGCAGATTTCTGAGTTCAAGGCCAGCCTGGTCTACAGAGAGAGTTCCAGGACAGCCAGGGCTACACAGAGAAACCCTGTCTCAAAAAACAAAAATAAACAAAACAGAAGAGAAAGGGGGCAACAATCAGCATTTATTATAGGAGATACACTGCATTGTTTCTAGACTAATCCTCTCTCTCAATGTTAGCTGGAAGGCTCTGTGATTACTTAGCCCAAGACCTAGTTTCTTCACCTATAAAATGACAGGGTAAATTCCAAACAGGGTATGTGTAATTCCAGGCATCTAGGATTTTTAAATGTGTGGTATTGTGAGACACATTACACACAAATGAAGGCTTAGTTCTTACACAGCTTCAACAAATGCCTGCTAATGATGTCTGGATAGTTATAGGGCTAAGTAGCTATAGTCATTCCAATTCAAATTAGTAATGGAGAAGTCATTTAGCACTAGCATGATTATGTGGTTAGAACACAATGACTCCGTTTCTTCATACCAGTATTGGCTAGGCAGCCTGTCGGTTTGCCTGAACACTTGAATATACAAGCTAATTTTCTCCTTAAGCCCAACTGACCCCTTTTCCATAGCTCCATTGAGACACAGCAACAAAAGAACAAAATCTGATACAAACAAGCAATTTAAAGATCTGGAGAGATGACTACATAGTTAATAGCAGTGGATGCTCTTCCAGGGGATGCCAGGTCAATTCGTGGCACCCACATGGCATCTCACAAGATCTGTAACTCCAGTTCCAAAGGATCCAAAGCTCTCTTCTGGCTTCTGAAGACACCATGCATGCACAGTGCATAGATTTACACCCAAGCCAAAACAAACAAACAAACAAACAACCATACACATAATATTGGATAAAGAGCAACATAAAGAGCATTAATCCATGTGGGCTTCACATAACCCCTAAACCCGGGAGGGTAAGAAGTAGAAAACTAAAGAGCACCTGACATTCAGGGTGGAAAA